>APFE030031541.1:2864-48289 GCA_000404065.3 Pinus taeda
ATTTACTGTTGAGATAAGATTTATGGACATGAATAGATAATTATCTAATATTGATTGATCTGTAGAAAGTTTTGATCTAAAAAGAGAGATTTCTCCCTTACTCAAGCCTCAGTAGCATGGAAGCAAGATTAAGGGTGCAACTATAACCTCTCAACTTCTCAGAGGAAGGCCTATGGGTGTGACTATGCCTGCAGGAAACAAAAAATGAAGTTTTGTGTATGAAATCAGATGTTCACTCGAAGGATGTTAGTCCTACAGACATGAGGAAGACAACAAAAAGTTATATAAGTAGGGAAATTTTAATGTTTACTATAATAGGAATATCTAAACTAAACTTGTCTTTGCAAGTGACTGAGATATGCATATAGATATGTCATTATGATTTAACCGTTGAAGTTTTTGCTACAATATCTTGACCAGATTTGGCTAATTCATATAGATGAGCAATGTTTGGAGTTCTGACATGATAAGGACTTATAAAATTTACTTGATGATTGAGATTTGTTCTGGAATATATATCTCACTATGATAGAAATTTTGGATTTGACTTAATGACTAGTGATTTGATTTGATGACTGATGATTTTCCTTGATAACAATGCTATATGGGCATAGTGAATTTGAGTGACTAATATTAGTATTCAATAATGGTTTAGTAGTGGCCTCCTTCTTCTTAGTACAATGGTTGAAGTATTGAAAATTGTGATTCAGTATGCAATTATGTCATAATAAATGGATGGAACCTGCATAACTTCTTCTTGGTGTATACATTTCCATCTAGTGACTTATATTATGATCATGAAAATGAAACGATGAAATTTGGATTGATATTGCTTGGTAAATGACAATTTGTTGATATATGAAATCCCAATTTGATGTTCTACCTATAACCTAGCCTAAATAAATTTTCACAATATTATTGATGAGTTTCATATTAGTTTTGATATGGCATGTAAAACTTTGATAAGTTCACTCAGTTGATTCAATTTCATATTATTTATCTATGTAAGACTGGGCATATTGGTTTGGTAAAGTGTTATATTTGCATAAATCATTACATGAATAAAGATCCTTGATCATGATATGCCTGCATTGATAGTTATCTACTAAAGTCAAGAAGATGTGTCAATCCAAAACTCTACTTCCAAAGGGGTCCAATGTATGTACTTCATTTTGGTTTTTATATATATTGATGGTCTATTCTTGAAAGGTTATGAGTCCTTGATGATAAAAGAAAGACGGAGATGGCCTATAAAGTTAGAAATGAATAATCATAGCATATTGAAGAGAAAATCTATATTGTGAAGATATTGAAGCATTTTCATAAAGTGGAAATTCATAATCCTTGAACACTCCAATTGAATTTGAAGAAGTTGTGAAGAGATATTGTTAAAGTCAACTTGGAAATAGGCATTTGATTGAAGCATTGATGTTCCAATTGAACACCTTTCCATATAAATATATATTGTACATAGAACTTGAGTCAAATCATGATTGAACCACTTCATTCTCATAGAGTTTCTACCGAGCACCATTCAAGATATTGGCATGGGATGAACAATTTCTGATATGAGATATTATTCTTGTGATATATGACGGAATGGATATACTGATAATGATTGGGATCTTTATTGTCAAGCGCATTCGTATGCTACCTTAGTATTACATTTTCCATGATGTTTTTAGACGATAAGTCCATAACTTTAAGTATGACTGAGGTTGAGTACGATGTTGCTAGCATAGCCAGTTCTTTGGAAAGTTGTTTGAGAAAGATATGTTTATGACATGGATTCATTCCAATGATAAAGAGTGGGATCCGATTGGGAGAGAATTCCATATATAGCTGGGATTGAAATATATTCATATATTGAGACTATGTTGATACCTCCTTAAGTGGGAGGATGACTATGGTATCATTTTTATGATATGTATATTTTTATTCTAATATGATATTTTATTTGATTATCTATATGAATGGGAGATAACTGTTATTGAGACATGATCATTACCACATATGAGCACGATGATTTGTTGATTATCAATAGAGAGCATCACTGGTTGAGAACACTAAGCTAGCTCTCCCCCCCTTGTCTAAGCTCCCTGGGTGTGGAATTGAGATGGAGGGCTCCTCGGGTTGAGGGATCTCTAGAAAATAGGGTTGTAGATGTTTCTCCCCTACCTATTACCTAGAGGGTCTATTAGCATCAGGTTTACACCTTCATGTCAAGTCACAGATGTCAGTGCATCTTTTTTCAAGTCATAATCATGAAAAGGGGGATGTTTAATTCATTATAAGGTTGGTTAAATCTAGGGAAATGTGTCATTTAAACCCTTTTACCTAAACCTAATTTTATGCAAAGGTTCACTTTATGATTTGACTTAAACAAAAAATCTGGTAGCACTACGAAATGTTTTCATAGAGCAGTGCTCTGAATTGTTTTTGTAGCATGACGCTACGAAATGTTTTCATAGACTGGTGCTCTGAAATGTTTTTGTATCATGATGCTATGAAATGTTTTCGTAGCGTGACACTACGAAATTTTTGTAGCGTGTTAAAAAAATAAAAACTCAATTTCTAACTTGTTAAGTCATCTTTTTTGAGTTGCCAAATGGTGGTTTATAAAATAATGACCCCCCCCTGCATGATGTGACATTTTCCACTAGTTTTGAGCCCATTTGAGCCATTTTAAATCAAGCCCTAATTTACTATGTTTTTCCTAAAAACAAATTTTCCAACCAACCTATATTTATTGTTTTCCAGTGTAGAAAGAGAGTTAGATGTTTTGTAGTCCACTGTTAAGTTATTGCAAGGTCAGTGAAGGTGTTGCAGGTTTTGGAACTTGGAAAAATGGTCCGGTTTGGCCATGTAAAGAGAATCCAAAACATAATTCCTTCTGAAGTTGTAGCTCATAAAATCAAAGGAGAATGTAACCACCACCAAGTTGAAAAACATGAGTAGGTCCCTATCAAAGTCCTAGAGGTTTAAGTTTATGAAGGGAAGACTATAAGACTACAAAAAGTAAGAAAAGGGAGAGGAAAATAGTGTGTCTTAAGAAGAAAAAAGGTAAAACCCTAAAAACTGATAAAAGTTCACAAAAGCTAGTTATGAGGGTGATAAGGAGTCAAAATAAGTTGGAAATCCTTTCTAAAGTTGCATTGGACATATGGAAGTGATCAGTTGACTCCAGGAGATAGGAAATAGTGTAAACCCTAATTTGGTTATAGTAAACAATTTGTTGTTGCAAACCATAATATATATTTAACATTTTGATTTACCATGGTTAAATGATCAAGCAGTAATAATATTGAGTATATTGTGGTAAGATATCAAATATTCTTGTGGCCTGAGGCATATGAGTCAACATGAGGAAAGAAAGAAGTAAGGAGACAAACAGTTGGACAATTTTGGCATCATTTCTAGGTTCATGCATCAGTTTACAAGGAGGGAATGTGACTTTAGCTTCAAAGGTTAAGCCTCTAAAACAACAGATTGTTCCATATTGTATCTTGCAGAAGATAGCTCATTATTCTTCCAGGATATTAGTAGCAAGAGTGTATAACAACCTTGTACTCCCTTTTGACTAGGGATTATGTACCAAATTACTAATCCGAATAGCTAAAAGGATAGGTTTTTTTGTAATTTTTGTCAATTAAGCTTTCAAAGATCATGTATATATTTTGTAATTAATGAAACCATACTTCAAGGAGTTTAAAATCAATTGTAATTTATTATATATTTCATCAAAAATATGGAGCAAGGGTTGGATTTTCTGAAAATTATAGTTCATTGTCTATGTTTTTTTGAATACTTCAATTTCACTTTCCAAGATTAGTAGATTCTTAAAAGTGATATAAAGATTCATGAGGTGGTAGATTTTAGTATGTATCTTTTTGTTTTTAAATTTCTCCTTCAATAATATCATAATCACATTTCCTCTATATGTTTTGAAAAGTTAGATTAATTTAGAATTCATTATGTTCTTCATGCTTTGAGTTAGGTTTTCAAAGGTTCCCATTTTGATCTTCTAAATACTCCTTAGGATTCATTGTGCATGACCTATAGTGGTGGATTGTTCTTCTTCTTCATCCATCTACAACAAATGGCAAAGGCCTAGGATCCATTGTCCACCTTACCTTTATAGATCATCATTAGACAACCATCTGTCTTGGTAAACCTATCTAAACCCTAGCTATGTGACTCCATCACCCAATGAGCTATTGATTTCAGGCCCAACCAAAACATATATCAACATAATCTATCTAAATATCTAGCCATAGTGTAAAGGTCAGAGAGATCCCTCTCTGGATTTAAGGGGTTAGCCTTCAATCTACAAGTTGGAGTGAAAATGTTAATTTGGAAACTTCTCTCCTACAACCAAGATAAAATTTCTAAGTGATAACATCTTGGAGACCATACTGTGGATTCCAAAGATTTGTCTTCCCTAGAACTTCCTTGAAGATAAAATCTACTCTTTGATGGAAAACAGAAGGTTTGAGAACCAATTGGTTCTTCGATTTGTCATGGTGACTCAATTAAAGGTGAGATCCATAAGTTAAAGTGTCACTGACGACTCCATAATACGAAGATGGCTTCCATGGAGGCTTACAAATCTATAAGGTATGCTCTTATTAACTACTCACTTGTTCTTGGTTTTCCAAATCATTTTCTCCGCATAGACTAGAAAACATACCTACCAAAGTTCAATGATCAAGAAGGAGGCGATTTTTCTTTGTATATGATTAAGTTTCATAGCCATATATATAATATTGGGATTAAGTTTCATGAGGAGTTTTTAATGAATATGTTTATGTCTACCCTAGTAGACAATGTTAAATCATGGTATGAGAGATTAAAACAAGGTAGTTTATACTCTCTTCAATATTTCCACACAGTATTCTTGGAGTATTATGCAACATTTCATCCTTCTTTGTCACTGTTCCAAAAATGTTTTGAGTATTGTGAGGATTGTATTCAGCACTTGGAATATATTTAAGATGACCAGGAGCTTATGGATGATGAACTTATAGAATCCCTTTATGAATATTCATCTCAACAAGAAACAATAGAAACTAGCTATTGTGATAATCAAAACAAATTTTAGCAGATTATAGATTCTCCCTTGTTTGAAAATGAAATAGATCATCTTCTTAGTGTAGACATCCATGTCTCATCCCCTAAAATTGATGAATATATGAATCATGTTTATAAACTTTTATGTGACCAAGAGTATGAGGATAGTCAAACAATTTCCTCTTCAAATCAATAATTTTTTGAATTTTTGTCTGATGATGAAATTGCTAAAAATTAAAATTGTGAAATTTATCATATTGGTGTTTACTCACATTCGCAAGAGAATCATGTACAAGAACTTATTTCTCTTCATTCATATAAAAGTCAAATTGACAGTTCTCAAGAAAAGTTACTAAAGGTTATTGAGGCAAGATCATAATTGTTTGATGAGAAAGAGTGTTTTTAATGCACATGAGGTGCCTGTTATATTTGAACTTGTTCTAGATGGTATATAGTCTTTTTCTGATGAGAATTATGAACAATCTACTCCCATGTCTTTTGAGAATGATGTTGAGAATCAAGGTATAAAGCAAGAACAACCTACAGTTGTAGATGAAGTTTATTATCCTTTGTTTACTCGTCAAAAATAGGTGAATTAGCATGTTTCTTGTGATCCTTTGGCCAGTTTATTACATTCATTAGTGAAGGTGGAGTTTGTTTTGTTCATAAGCTTAGGTTTTGGATTCAATTTTCTTTTTGAGTTTCGATCCTTTACATTTCTCTATATTCTTGTGAAATGTTGGAGCATAATTCCAGTGAGTGGCCATCTCCTTGCTTGGTTGTATTGGAAATTTCATATCACCTGATTGGGTTGACTTTCAATAGATTAGTGTAGATAGAGGTGTGTAATAAAATTATCAGGGCAGGCATGAGTTTGAGCATATTTTTAGTAGTTTGGTTTTTTGTTTTTCAAAGCAGTTTGAAGGATTAGGCAACCATTTTTAATGATTTGAAGCCCTAGGTGAAGGCCATAATATCCTGATGAGGGGTTGTCACACTTTACAAAAATTTCAGTTGCATAGTTTAGTTAAGAAATTTCTAAATGTTTACTTTCAAGAATAAATCAGATTTACATTTGTAGATTTCTGAAGTTTAACCAATGGACTAAGCACAAGGTATATGTGTTCTTAATGCCTCCTAGGAGACATTATCCCCATTGGAGCTAACTGTTAGCATCAGGTTTACACTTTCATTTCAATTCAGGGATGTCAGTGAATCTTTTTGCAAGTCATAATCATGAAAAGGGGGTCGTTGTATTCATGATAAGGTTGGCTAAACCTAAGGAAATATGTCATTTAAACCCTTTTACCTAACCGTAAGTTTATGCAAAGTTGCACTTTATGATTTGACCTAGAACAAAAAATCAAGTAGTACATGACTCTTGTGTATGATTTTAAAGATATTTTGCACATATTTTGAGGAGATGTAGCGATAGATACTCATGGGGCTTGTTCCCTATAATAGGAGAGTCTGAACTAGGCTAGTTTAGGGCATTTAATGCCCCTTTTTGCTAATGTGAGGTGACCCAGGAAGAAATATCCCCTTTTCTAGGGACATTTGCAAGGAAATGCAATACTCTCCTCAAGAAGGTTTCCCCTTGCTCATTGTACAGAGAAGAGGCTTTAGAATCCCAATAAAAAGTGTAGAGAAGTATGTTGAGAAAAGTAGAAAATTCTAGATTAGTGTTTTCAAGTTATTTTATAATTTTGTCATGTACAAGTAATTTTTCAGCTTATGGAAGTGATATTGTATTTTAGCACCTAGTATAGCTTTCTTCTAAGGGTTAAAATATTCCTTGAGTTAGGGAACACCATAAGTGCTCCAAATAGCTCTTGTATTATTTGTTTTATTCATATGTTTACTCTTGAAAATAATTTTTTAAAGTTATTCGTGTTTATAAGATTCCTGCAAAGTTATCTAGGTTTTTTTTTTAATATTTTCTTGTAGGTTATCTCAACACTTGCTTATAACATATGAAATATTTACATTATTTAAGTAGCATTTTCACTTTTAATTTAGTACATTTCCTTTATTGTTCACTATTCTTTATTTACTATTTCCTGTACCACACCCTATTTTTGTAGTACATGAAATCCACATATTTTAATTTTGTTAGGTTAAACTTGCTACAAGTTTTTTTTATGCCTTGAATAAGTGTAGTTTATTATTTTACAATTTATCCACATCTTCATTTACTCTCCAAATTGCATTTCACTTGGTTACTATCTAGTTGGATTGTATCCTGTAGCAAAACATGGACTGCTATAACAGTTCGTAATTGATGTCTCAAACTCACTCAGATTTGCAATAAATTCATTATTTTTATTCCTTGACATATTAAGACACTCATAGAACCTCGATAAAGAAACTTGGAGGTAGAGATACCTTATAGATTATTTCTTGGTTTTCTTTAGAAATCTACTATTTATGCAAATTATGCTTTACAGTTTCACGATTTTATTTCAACAATGTGTTTTATTTTCCTTGCAAGATAGTATATATGTGTGAAAGCATGCTTTCATTTCATCATGCCTTTATTTAATTAAAGTAGATTATGTTTGTGTGTTGTTTTCCTTTCACAAGTTATTTCCTGCAATCACAATTTTCCTGTAGCATAGGTTAGTGATCCAAATAATTTTACTTTATTGATGCATTTAGAATCACATATAAAAGAGCATGCAATCATAAAATTCATACATATAACATAATAGGAAATGAAAGGAAATCATGAGACTCAAAGCACAACAAATTGATAACAGAGTTCACCTAGTGTGGGCTACGTTTCCGAGCTCTGCTCAAAGTGGGGAGGTCGCTTTCATTAATGTTCAACAAAAAATTAATTTACATGCATATATCAAAAGGCACCTTATACCTCCATTTCCTTGGTTTACCTGAAAATGCACACCTTTGTTGAAGAAATAGACTGCAACGTTGAGTTCCTGGCACAAAATCATGTCAAATGATTGTAAACTCGACCCCTTTGTGATGCCACTAAAATCTAGACCCTCGGGAATCTTAAAGATTCCCTAAAGATTACTTCTCGTTGGCTGACTAGAGTTTTGTTTCTCAGATGGAAATTTTTACTTTACCACTATGTTATTTGTGAAATTCTAGTTCGTTTGAGTATAAACTTGGCATGATTATGTCAGTGTGAATTTTTTCCCCCTAGGGAATCTTTTAAATTCCTCACTGATTTTGCATGGATTACTCTATGGAATATTCTAAGGAATATTCCCCCAGAATATTCTAAGGAATATTCCCCTAGAATATTCCTCTAAAATATTCTAGGGAATATTCCTCTAGAATATTCCTTATCTCAAAAATCATGCCTTAAAACTGACTCTCAATTCAGTTGCTTCGACCTCCACTCGAGGTGCTTCCTCTATCGAATGGAAAAAAATGGCGTTAAATGCAAATTGGATACCAAACTTTACAATGTTCGACCACCAAGCTTGTTGGTTGGAAGCCAAAATGGATGAGCAAAGGTCCCGAGGTCAAACCCATGGGCTTCCGCCAATTACCCTATCGATAGTTGTTGTGGTTTTTCTTTTTTGGTGCGTTTTATTATTGGGTTTTGACGGTTAGTGACTTGTGGAGTCGCCACAATGGGTGGGTTGGAAATGTGGCTAGCACAGGTTGGAGCCCTGCTGACTCTATTATAAATGGGCTATCATTATATTGGGTGGGGTCCCGGGTCAAATCTGCAAGCCTCATCCTAACTTTAATAAACAATACCATTGGCGGGGGGGCGAGGGTGGTAGCCCGACACCCCTTCTTTAATATTTTTTGAGGTTATTTGAGAATTTGAGGAAACAAATTCTCCCTTTCCAGCCAGCAAAATCCATCATCGGTAAGTGCCAAATTGTTGCCTCGTCAATGGCTACCACTGGGCCTAGTTTGACAAAAAATTTGACTAACCATAACTTTCCCATTTGAACTCTTTTTGAGGTGTCATTTAGGCCGCTGGAAATCTTGCGATGAGATATTTGATCTAACCCTTGTTTTACTTCAATCCAACAACTTTGATTTTTGAGCTTTTCCAAAACCACTTCTAAATCCTGAGCATTTCTGGAGCCACTTGGATCATTCCTTCCCACTAAGGAGCTCTTGGTCCTCCAAAATCATGAACACATCCTGCAATCAGCATGTGTCCTTGTCAAACCATACTTTTAACATCTACATTCCATGCAAATTTGTGGTACATTATTTCCAAACATGACTCAAATAATCCCATACATGCCAAGAGTTTATAAACTCTTTGGTCAACTTTACATCACAATAGAATCCAATACCTCGACTATCAACAAAATGACAAAACATCATTGTTTATTTAACAAGTGATGGAAAACACGTCATCACTTTTATAATTATATCACAACACATGATTTACACAATGTGGCCATGGCAAGCTACTATATATAGTAAAACCATCTCTTACTTAATAAAGTGAATGGGTCATCTCCCTGTGGAAGATTCACTTGTTTAACATCTTCACTAGTTGGTTCCTTCATAGGTGCTTTTTGGGCATGGAGTATCTGACATGTGGCTTTCTTGTGTCCATACACATTGAAGTGACCACAATGATTTTTTCTCTTCCAAACTTTTTGGATCATCTTGGAACACTTACTCCTAGTGTGCCTCTAATAAGTTCCCATGGAATCTTCACTGTCATTGGATTGTGATGAAGTGCTCTCATCATTTTTCATTGGTTGGTCACTAGCTATCTTGGATCATTCTCCAACCTCTCTTCTGACATACCCAATTCCTACATAGCAAGGCAGTTCATCGACTTTGATGGGATTCACAATGCCTTGGCCATTAATGTTGAGGCCCTTTCCTTGATACCTGATTTTCTTCAACAATTTTGATCCAATTACTGTAGTATGTTTCTCAAGAATCACTTTTTACCTCATACTTTTTATGCTACAACTTTTCCAAGGCCTCCTCCTTGGCTTGTAATTGATGTTGTAACCTTTGTTTCTCCTTCCCTACTTCTTGTAGGAGTCTCTTTAGTTCAAAATTCCCTACCTAAAAGCTTTGGTTGATTTCTTTAAGTTCTTGGAGCAATGCAGTAGTTGGTGCCCCCTTCATTTTTGGCACAACATCTGCTGAAATATTTGTCTCATCGCCCAAATTAGAACCCAAGTTGATAGGTCCATCTTATGCAATCCCAAGATCTTCAATATTCATTTCATCACTTGATTCCAATCCGAGGTCAATTGGTCCAACACCTACAAATCCCACAGTTGTGATATTCTCACCATCCTCTGACTCATATTCTTGGACTTGTTGCACAGTTGCAAAGGTCTTCTACTTTCCTTTTCTGTCATTCCTTTTAGGCCTCAATTCAAGATGCAATTTCCAACAATGCTCCTCATCATACACTTCTTTCTCACAATGAGTGCAAGAGGATTTTTATTCCTTTCTCTTAGTTGTTGTTGTCCTCTTTAAGCGATCTTCTTGCTCATTCTCCCCCCTAATTTTGAGATGTACAACCTTCATTAAGAGTTTTACATTCAAATAATAACAATGAATGACACAAATAACTATGGAAAGAGCCAATATATTTTAGCAATGTCTTAGAAGTGTCTAGTGGAACATGCAATTCTAATGCTTGTTTCCTAAACTCCTTTGTAAAATTTTGAATTGTTTAACCTTTACAATGTTTCAAATGGTTCCATTCCATCATGGCCTTCTGTTTGTAACCCAAAGGGTGAAATTGTCCTATTAAAGCATAAATGAACTTAGACCAAGATGAAAGAAGCTTACGACTACTCTTACCATCTTTTTGAAGTTTTCCTTCCAACAAAATGAAAGTAGTGCCACTAATTCGAAGGGATGCTAGATGTATCTTGGTTTCATCCTCTTTCATTCATTGTATGTGACAATGCACTTCAACCTGTCTAATCTAGTTATCTAGATTTTTTGCATTAGATTCTACACTAAACATAGTAAAATCAAACTTTACATCCAACTTTAAAAATGGCTTCCTAGGTGCATTCCTATGATGCCTGTTAGAATGATGAGAAGAGGACGAAGAATAAAATTCACTGGAGGACATATAGGAAAGAGGTTCTTCTCCTCCACCTTCATGATTTACTGAGGCATGATCATTTGGTTATTTCTTTTCTTGCTTCATTTTCTTCTCATATTTTACAAACAAGTTGTCCACTTTTTATTCCATGGCATAGAAGGCCTTGTAGTGGTTTCAATCTTCCTCCATCCAAGGGTATTCATTTTCCATTTTCACTCTTCATCCTACACGCCCCAATTCTAGATAAAATGACTTAATTTTTCCTTCAGCTATTTGGAGCTTTCCCTTGGTTATCATACACTTGCAATTCACATCAACAAAATACTGACTCCGATACCAAAATTGATCCATATCTTTTTACTTCATTGATGCATTCATAATCACACATAAAAGAGCATCAAATCATAAAATACATACACATAACATAATTAGAAATGAAAGGAACTCACGAGACTCAAAGCACAACAAATTGATAACAGAGTTCACCTAGTGTGGGCTACGTCTTTGGGATCTGCTCAAAGTGGGGAGGCTACTTTCATTAATCTTCACCAAAAAAATAATTTACATGCATATACCAAAAGGCACCTTATACCTCCATTTGCGGGGTTGACCTGGAAATCCACACCTTTGTTGAAGAAATGGACTACATTGTTGAGTTCTAGGTGAAAAATTATATCAAATGACCATAAACTCAGCCACTTTCTGACACAACCAAAATCTGGAACCTTGGTAATCTCAAAGATTCCTTCTCGCTGGTTGATTGGAGTTCTTGTGCTCATATGGTGAATGTGACTTCACCACTGTGCTCCTTGCAAAATTCTAGTTCATTTTAGTATAAACTTGGCATGATTATGTCACTGTGAATTTTTCCGCTATAGGAAATCTTTTAGATTCCTCACTAACTGCATGGAATATTATGCAGAATGTTCTAGGGAATATTCACTCTCTAAAAAATCCTACCCCAAAAATGGCTCTTAGTTAGGCCATTCTTACCTTTGCTCGACACCTTCCCTTCATTGAATGGAAGAAAATGGTTTTAAACACAAATTGGGTGGTAGACATTACAATGTCCGGCCTCTTAGAGTGTTGGTTGGATGCCAAAATGGATGGGTGGAGGTCCCAAGGTCAAACCCATGGACCTCTTTCAATTACATTGTCAGTAGTTATTGTGGTTTTATTATTTTTCCATGTTTTATTATTGTGCTTTAGTGATTTGTGGGTTATAAATTGGTCGAAATTATGGTGGGTGGGGTCTCAAGTCAAAGTTGTGGGCCCCAACCCAAATTTAATAAACACAACCATTGGCAGGGGTGATAGGGGTGGCATCCCACCACCCCTTTTTTAATATTTTGTTTTTTTGTTTTTTAATACGATTTGGACAAAAACATTCCACTAGATTTTTGGGGTTACTAGACAATTAGGGAAGCGATAAATTCACCCTTTCCACTCGTCAGAATCCATGACCAGTAAGTGCCAAATTGTTGACTCATTAGTGGCAACTAATGGGCCTAGTTTGACCAAAACTTTGACTAGCCATAACTTTCACATAGCAACTCAGTTTGAGGTGTCATTTACGCTGTTGGGAATCTTGCGACGAGATCTTCAATATGACCCTAGTTTCACTTCAACTACTTTTATTTTTGAGTTTTTCCAAAACCACTTCTAAATCTGTTGGACAACTAATCCTAAATGGGTTAGTGTGGAAGCCAAACAGACTAAGTAGTCCAAGGGACCTTGGGATGTGAATCCCAACAGTCACCATATTGTACTATAAATTTACATCTATTGTTAATAAAAATGCAATGCATGCTTTATCTTTCCTATTCTTTCTCGCTGTCCATGTCTGTTTAACATGGTATCAGAGCCATGATGAGTGGCCTATTTTCCCTGAGCAACTGGTCTGAGTTGCCTTGAATAGTGCTGATTAGAGCTGGCCTAGTCTTCTGTAACACTCCATTAATTCTTCCATCCCTGCGTTGTACTTGCGCCCTGCTCTTCTGAAGCTGCATACGAAATGGTGTCAGAGCTGAAACGCATGCTGCCTGAAACACTGTTGAGTGAAACGCACGCTGCCTACTCACGTTGTTGAGGAAATGGTAACATTGTCTGCCTGAAGGAAATGAGAAACGCTCTCTGACAAGAAATGTTGCTTGACAAGGAATGCAGGAACGCCTGAAGGTAACGTTGTTGAAATGAGCGCATATCAATTTCCATTGTTGTGTCATATGTATGCTGTGTGATATGTATGTCTGGAATGCGGCATTAAAGAAAAAAAACATTGTGTGAGAGATATATGAGCAGATTTGAAACCTGTGTTGAATGTTGTTCTGTGGGAGACAGTGGTGAATTAATTTGAGACCATGTCCTCATGCCCGCTTTAAATATACATACATATCGCTGGAATAATGTTTTCCGAGGCTGCTGTTTGAATAAGAATCGATTCTATGTACTAACGTTATGCAGTTAAAGGGCGCATGGTCAATTTTATGACTGTTCGTATGAGACTTACATCGTGGCATTATTAATGCTCTGTTCATAAAGACTGTGGCGGTTACAAGGGAGTTATATTGTAACAGAGCCGAATTTGAGGAGCGATCTAAGATAAACCTGTGTGTATCGCCAGACCCGATTGCAGCTCTGAATGGTCTCCTTACAAGCTCATTGACATGCCCATGTTTCTGTGCTAAGTGAATTGGTGGTATTTAAATTCTGGAACAACTCAAGCGGATCGGAGTGGCTTAACAGAAGCGTATCGGCATTGGGAAGAAGGTTCTATAAACCTGTTATACGTGTGCTTATTTGTGACATATATATATATATCGAACCTGGATGGAGGGAGCGGAGGTATGTATATACCGGAGCCATGGTTAGCGATACATATATAAATCGTTGCATACACATATACCGACCAAGAGTAGTAAGTGAACAGGGGATACATGTGTGGCGATGAATCTTGCCTACGGTAAGTGCAATATACGCATACGAGCCTTGTCCTTAATAACGTGCCATGGGTATATATAATGGAAGCATATATATGTTGTGTGGACCATTACAACGGGGTGTTTTTGTAAATAGAAGCCGTCAAGAAGGATATCTTTGTCACAAATCAAAAATATTTTTTTCACAAGATCAGTGCCACAATTCTGCAAGTCCAGGAAATACCTGCAGGTCTATATGACATCGTTCTTTAATTCGCAAGGGTATTTCTGTCACAGGTTTGGTGATTGATTGTGTGTAGACTATCAAATAAATTATTTTTAAATGCCCTTCATCGATTGGTTCACGAGATGACAAATACTCTTCAGATGAATCTCGCTGATCAACATAACCACTCTGCAGTTTTCTTTATATCTCAGCTTCGGAAAAATCTCTCAATTCCGTGGGCGTCTTCACACAGTTCGAGACTTATTTTGTAGTTTAAATCGGACCTCGTAAATCTTCAATGGATTCCCTTGAATTATTGAGATGTGAACCGAATATATCTTCTGCGTTGAAATTTGATGGCGCAGTTCGGGTGCTCTTAACCTCTGTGGAGTAGCATTTAAGAGGCATTAAAGTGAGAGAATATATGCGCCACTGTTTTGATTTTATATGGGATTTTATATGCTGCGCCACCCACTATGGGATTTTATATGCTGCGCCACCCATTGTAGGATTGTATGCTGAATTTCTAGCTCTCTTTTGGATATTAATTCTGCCGGTTTCTCCCACACACTGGAGATTTTTAATAGATCTCGAGGTCTGCACTGATACTCCGCATCCATATCTGGGCGGGGCAGCCTTAATTCCAGCAGACAACTTGATATTGGTACTACAGGTGCTCCATCAGCTATAGTACCCTGAATAAACTTCTGAATTGCCTCATGCTGGTTGATAGCTACACTCTACTGGATAAATTTTGTTTTGCAAGATAATTATATGTTTAAGGCACATGATTTCCACAGCAGCCAGATGCTCTGAAGTTTGAAGTTGAGGACAGCGCTCATCTTCACATTTATATATTTTCTTGCATTGCTTGACGAGAAATGACCTCTGGAGAAAGTGAATGCAACTTGGTAACATCCAGCTTACTCAGGTCTTGCTCCATCAACCATTTTCGCGACATTGTTGCCACTTGATAAGCCCTTACAAGATCTTGTAGTAAGAGTACAATATTATTTTTCTGTTGCTGTTGCCTCAGTTGTGTTTTTTAAGTGACATTGAAGAAAAATGGCCAGAATTGAAGATGCATTAAAGTTATTGAATATCCTAATTCATTCCACTGTTGATGAGATGGTCAAAGTTAACAAAGAAACTCTCTTTGACATCCAAACCTCTCTGCAAAGTGCACATGAGAATATTGAGTTTTTGCAGCTTGAGACAAAGCTGCAGCAAGAAGAACTACAGCAATGGAGTCATCTTTCTGAACATGTTTCTGTTCAGAAGATTGAAACAGACACCCATAAACAGCAAGTTAATAATGCAGCAATTGTACATGCAAATGCATAAACTCAGTCTGCACTTCCCAAGCCCATCATCAGACCTTGGGAACAGCTTGTCCACAACAAGCACAGAACCGGTCTTGGATATGATAAGGACTTGTCCTTTCATATTCCAGACTATGCCAAGCCCATTCAGTTTCAGAGTGCTGGATTCATTAATGACAGTTCACCTGCTCCTTATGACAGTTCAGCTTTAATTGTTCCATACTCTGCCCCTCTTCCACAGCAACAACAACAACAGATCATGAAATGCCAACACTGTGACCGAGTTGGCCATCTGAAAGATCACTGTTTTGATCTTCATCCATGTAAGCACTGCCATAAAACCAATCATTCTTCAAACAGATGCTTCAAAAACAAACTTCCTGCAAGAACAAAGATTCATCTAGGATGGATCGCTTCTTGGCAATGGGCATCAACAGCCAAGAAGATATTTCAAACACATGTCAGAACTTGTTCCAGAATATTGAACAGTATTCCAGTTGAGTTTTCTCCATCTTCTCACCTTGTATCTGACAGGGGGGGAAATGATGGTCATCTACAAGCTTCAAAGCCACATCAAGCGAGCCTGAGCCACAACCTGCCACACCAGTTTCAGAGTTGCAGCCAGAAACAAAGATGCCTGAACATGCCTTCAGTAGGCAATCTGGGACACTTCCTCTAGCAGAAGACTTCAGCTTCTTGCCAGTTTTGGAAGAGTTCCGCGAACAAAATTGAGAACACTTCCTCTAGCAGAAGACTCCAGCTTCTTGCCAGTTTTGGAAGAGTTCCAGGAATTGCATTAAGCATTCCAGAGTTGTTGGTCATCCTTAAACCATCACAGTTTGAGACTTCCCTTTTCAGGTTGAAGTTTTACCTTTTATGCGGGGTGAGACCTCCCTTTTATGGCTGAAGGTTTCCCTCTTTAAAACAATAGGATCACTTCCTCTAGCAGAAGACTTCAGCTTCTTGCCAGTTTGGGAAGAGTTCTGGGAACTGCACTAAGCGTTCCAGTGTTGGTGGCCATCCTTAAACCACCGCCCTATTATACCAACATTTCAGAGAGCACATTCAGCCTAGTGCTGCTATGCATTTTTGCACATTTTTGTATTACAGCTCTTTTCTTGGACTCATACATAACCCTTCGGATTAAGGGGGGGAATGTTGGACACCTAATCCTAAAGGGTTAGCGTGGAAGTCGAATGGACAAAGCAGTCCAAGAGACCTTGGGATGTGAATCCCAACGATCACCAAATGTACTATAAATGTATATCAGATTGTTAATAAAATTGTACTGAATGATTTATCTTTCCTATTGCTTTTCTATTGCTCTTGCTGTCCATGTCTGTTTAACATTATGTATCTATAGATACTAATAATAATAGTGCGATTGGAAGTTTAATTTAATAGATAAGAACAGTAAGACACATTTACATTATAAGGTATAATAACGAAAATATATAACGTGTTTATAACGCATATTGACGATTTAAAAAAGATCAGAAGTTGGATTTTCTTTTGACACTGCAGACACACCGACACTGTACTCGGAAAAACCTGTAGGCTAAGAATCAAAATGTATATATATTAAACATCCTAAGAGTTACAAGTTGACTGTTATTGGCAAAAAAAAATGTCCCATTACAAGGCGGGAAGGATGTCCTATTCTCAACTACTGTGCATCACCAAACAAGAGGGTGATGTACACCAAAATTTCCGAAAATGTCAAGTTAATGTCCTCGATATAATCACATCATTTCAACCATACAATATAAGTAAATCATGGCTGCGAACCGGGATCTGAGTTTTCTTCACACCGAGAGAGTCACAAGACTTGTGAACTTCGCCGAACTGTTCCCTTTCTGTACAAGTCGCAGAAGATCAAGTGAATTACAATGGTTGCGTTTTAGACAGAAGTGTTGACATGCTGCTACTAAGAGCGCTTCAGTGTTGAAGCTACAGAACGAGCCCAGAGCTTGAGATGTTCTTTCATATCCACATCTGGTGTATTTGGGGTTGGCAGTTCCCAGTTTTCCAAAAGCGATTCTTGAAACCCTAAATTCTTGGTGCAATTTTCATTGTCGAATAATCGCTTCAATCCAGGAAGAAGACTCAGTAGTCGCGGGGTCAACTGGTCCTTTCTGAACTCGAAGCCAAGCTCCATAAAACCTTTTAGCTCTTGTAATTCTAGATCGACTCTACTTTTGGGGCCTCCTTTTCTCTCCTTCTGCGTCAGCCGCTTGCGACTCGAAACAGTCTCTAACTTTGCGAGAGAATTTGGTTGAGGCATGTGGAGGCACAGGTGTTCAGCTGAGGACTTTCCTTGTCTTCTCTCAAGAAGCGAAGCAGGGCGCTGCCCTGTAATACGAAGTGTTGAATCGTTCATGGTAGGATTTGATAACTCGGATGAAACGAGAGGAGCGTCGCGGTTCTTCACAGACAAAACAGGAGTAGTATATGAAACTTTTATAAGGAGTGGATACATGTCGGCAATGCCTACCATATCAACCATAAGTGTCAACTAAAATATGCAGAAGTAATGTGAAAAAGAGGACGGCTGTTGTCGTGCTAGGGGTTAATCTTGTGGTTAACGTGGAGTTTAGGTGGACTTCATAATTTAGAAGTTTCTAATCTTTCGTTTGGTCGGTCATCCGACAGACGATTTGCTGGAGCCCGAGTGCCGTACGATTAAATTGATTGTATTTATGTTTCTAACATTAAGAAATGGTTTTATTAATGCATAGAGTAGCATAGGTTAATAGTTGGATTTACGAAGCACAAAATCTAATCAGTGATATATATTGTCTTTCTATGTATTAATTAAATTATAACTCTATAAATAAAAACATCTAAGATATAAATTTGGCGGTATTCTTATTAGTCAAATTATATAGTTTTTTTCCAAAATTACTTTGTTTTACATATATATGGGTTGCCTTGATAACTTTGAGCAAGAAAAGCATCAAAGGTATAAATTTGGGGAGTATTTTTATTCCTCAAATTACATAGTTATTTTTCAAAATATATATAAATAAAGATTAAAATTTATGTGTTTTTGTTAACTTTTTGTTGTGAATATTAAAGTATTTTTTTCTTTTATATCAACTCTTTGTTAAAATATATTATACTTTGCTTGATTATTAGAAAGGTCAATCTGATAAGTCAGTGAAAAGGTTAGCTAAATAGTTAGGTATAATTTTTTAACTCATCAAATTGGCAGTTCTATATATAGATAGATAAAGAACCATCAATTTGATAAATGAGTTAAAAATTTCTCTAGTTATATTAAAATATCTTTTAAGTCACTTAACAAATGCATGATTCTAAAAATTAAGTAAAATATACAGATTTTTAAATAATTAATAAGTAAAATAAAGAAAATACCCACAAATATCAATCAAATTTTCTTTTAATAATTTTTTTTTTGGTAAAAATTGATAAATTTAAATTATTAAATTTATATTGATTAAAAGAAATTTTTTCCTAAAATATTAATGAAAACTATATCTTACTACCTCAAATTCTAAAGAAAATCGACGAACATAAAACAGTTAAATTCCCGTTAAAATAATTAACAAAATGAAAATAATCATCCTAGTCCAGATAAATGTTATCTTTGACTCCTAATCAAATTCCAAACCAATAAAAACCAAAAATATAAAACAAATTAATGTTCATGAAAATAATGGAAGAAATGTTCTATTTCTGTCGATTAAATCTTCACGTAAGACAACGGCCTTCAAGCCAATGTAGATGGCCAAGATTTCTACGCTGATATCCGAATCATCACAAAATCGATGAGAGAATATTCAAGTCAATGGAAGAAGTTTTTGGGCTTCTACATGATCCCATCCAAAGGTGTAGACATCAGCAAATTTGACATATGTTCGATGGGATCACGGTGGAAAATATCTGCATTCAACTACAATGGTGTATGCATAGTAAAATTATAACCGCTTAATCATCGAAATCTTATCCTAGAACCTTGCACATTGGTTTATAGACATAGCTTTACTGTATTGTTTCTTGGTCCTCCATTAGCGGACCCCTTGATTGTTATGGTGAATATGACCGAGGATCCCGATAACTGCGGAATGTTCGCAATCTTATCTTACAACCTTACATAAAAAATTATAGAAATATGTTTACCGTATTGTTTCTTGATTCTCCATTAGCCGACTCCCTTAATTATTTTCGTCAATATGGTCGAGGATGACAATTAATTAAGTGATTACGTAGAATCTTCTTTCACCTACCATATAAAAGACTCTCCAACGTTTCCGTGTGGACATGCTAATAAATTTAATCGCCTTCATGCCTATCAAAACTTACGGCAGCCTCTGAAATCCGTGGGTCGAATTTCCTGTAACTGGTTGCCTTTCGCGATGTTTTATTAAGTACAAGCTTACCGGAAAAGCGTGCTATTTCTTGTTCATGGTTTACAATTTCATTTCCACAGATAGCGAGATTGGTGGTAAATTTTGAAATTTTACAATGTAAGGAGATCTGTACAACCCGACATATGTTATACAACCGTCCAACATTGCTTACTAACATTGCTTAACATTTCAAGCATCTTGGTCACAGGTTTGATTTAAAATTTAAGAATTTGGTAATCTAATTTTTAAGTGAGATTGTAAATTTCCATTATTTAAATTGTAATTTTTAATACATTAATGAATTAAACACTATATAAAAATCTTAAAGTATTTAAATGGTAAAGACCCAACGATATAAAGTTATTTTCCCAATTTTGAGTCGAATTCAACAAAAATCACCAAAACATTCAAATCTTGTTAAACCCAACAAGTTAAAACTACAAGTTTCCCAATAGTTTTTTTACTAGACCTAAAAAAAACTCGACAAAAATGTTTACCCAAAAAAAATTAAAAATGCTATAAATGATTTCATTACACTAATGTTTATAGATTATATAATATTTATAGATTATTTATTTTATAACGGTGCTCATAAGTCTTAATTCAAATTCTAAATCTATAATATTTATAGATTATATATTTTATAACGGTGCTCATAAGTCTTAATTCAAATTCTATATTCAATGGCTAAAGGTTTATCCATATATTGCATTATGTTTTAATATGTTTCATAATGTTGTCCATGAAACGTTATTCAAAGTCTACGCATAATGGCTAATTAAAAGCTAATCCATATACCACTTTAAATTTAACATAGTGAAAATTTTGGATCACATATTATTCGAATGGTTTGTAATCATTTTTTAAATTTCGAATGGTTTGTAATCATTTTTTAAATTTGTATCACATCATATAATAATGAAGAAAATTGTTTGGTGATTTTTCCAAAACACTTTATGTCAATTTTCTAATAAAATATTTTAAGGTGCATACTAATTATGCATAGTTCAAACATAGGCCATGTATTTTTTGTAACATAGTTGTATATAAAAGACTGTGTGTAGATTTTAATAAATTTGAGTAAAATGCAATAATTATGGAAGCTTCTAATAAAGGAAAGATACATAAGGAAGCTTTTAAATTTATAAGAAATATACTTAGAGGTTTGTAATGCATAATAAAACAAAATAGCCCAAAATCTATTCCTTATTATGAGTAAAAAATAACAGTGACTTTACAATTTCTATAGCTTGACCTTCCTTCACATTCAACATGGTCTTAAAAGATGACCACGATGAACCCAACCTCAAATTCTTGTTCGCATTGTTCCAAACAACCACTATTGAGGAGGTTGCTCCAACATATGTGCTAGATGTTATTTCAATGAGCACTTGAACCTTTCCAATGACTTATTAGCCAAAGGGAAATTCCAAGGATTTTTTGAACAAGTTAAACCACCACCCAACCTACTACTCTCTTCTAAAACATGGTGTAGAGCATCCCAAAAACATCTAAGACCAACTTCATAGAGAGGTTGAGCTCTAATAAAAATTGTTGCAGACATAAATGTCTTCCCCAAATTTTTCTTTTCATCATCTCCAATTGTGTGGCATTGCCTTGCCTCAAGTGGCTTGACCAATTTGTGCCTACTACAATTAGACTACACCGCTTAACATAAAATATACTCAAATATTCATTTTAAGATGCAATAATTATATGCATAACCACGTCCAAAACATCTTAATTCCTACAAGAATAGGCATAAATTTAGCCATAATTTTAAAATATTCTAGCAATACTTAGCAAGTAGTATAATTTAATGAACACAAAGAATAGTAACATCCAACCAACTAAAGCAACCACAAAACACATATACATGTAAAGAAACCCAAGGATGGGTGGCGCCCAAGGTAGGTGTGTTAGAGTTAAAGCAAAATGTTATAACTACAACATAGGAGCATGGCCATTTTTCATGTGGCATATGTGCATACTATAGTTACACAATGCAAACATAAGGCAAGCGACTTACAAAAACTATCAATTCAACCCTTTGAGCAATGACAAGCTTCCATCTTTGCTTCCATCTTGCAGCTCATGTTTCTCTACCTTTGTCACTTAACCAATGTAGTTCATTTGATTGTGCCTTTACCTTGAGCTTAGCACAACTTCAAAACTTTTGGAATAACATATTTTCTCTTATAAAATATGTACTTGCAACTCCCTTCACTCTAAGGTGAACCCAAAAGTTATCCATCATCTTGCTTCATTTTGATGTCTTCTCAACAATTTTGCCATCAAGTGATCCCAAATCATGCCAAGGCTACCTATTTGTCCCACTCTGCTTTGTCCATCTATCCTACCATGCCCAAGTTCCCTTAATTGTGCTTAGTTGCCCCTTATGTTGCCACGGACAGTGACAATACACCATTTTTTGAAATGGGGTGTGTGGGTTCTTCGGGGTGTGTGTGTGTGTATATATATATATATATATATATATATATATAATATATATATATACGAATTTGTATATTTTTCAATTTTAAACAAGAAAACTAAAATATTATGATTAAAACTTTAAAGATTTAAACATGCACATCGTTGAACATTCAACATTCACATTGAAATATTAAAAATTTCTATTTGGATACCAAGTGCAAGTTGGATTTCACATATTAATAAGAATATTCATATATCTCCATTGTCATACTACATTCAAAGTTTGCCTTAAGGCATCTCCAAATATGAACTAGTAAATTTTAAAATACTAAAATAAAAATAGCTCATAGTGAACAATGGCTTCCTCAAGCCATGTAATCAGCATCCATGTCATCAACATCACTTATATTTTCAGGTAGCATGTTCTCCAAGTAGGAATCACTCTTATCTTGAGGCTCTTGCTCATCCATAACAACTGGAGGTAGCTCAATAGGGCCATCTAGTTGTATCTCCTTGTCCACACATAACCTCATCTATGTATTGGTCCCATCTCTTGAAAGAACTCTACTTGTACCAAGGGTCTTTTCAAGATATGAGATGAAGTGTGCTATGAATGTACCCTAAGCTCTTTTCCTTCTTTGAGCCCCGCTTGTTTCTATTTACTGAATGGATAAAGACATAAGTACTCCAATTCCTCTCCCAAGATGAAGAACTAGCTACCTGGAATATTAGAAGAAGCCCATTAAATTAATTAAAATTTTGAAAATAAAACTAAAATGAACCCCAAAAAAACCTTATTTCAAGGGTTACAAGTAACCATCATCAGGATTCTTCATACCAGTCCAAACAAAAGAAACTATTTTTTTTAAATACAGAACCAAGTTTTTCATTAAAAAAACTTAGTTCTGATGTGTTCTTCTCAAAAGCCCTCGTACCTGGAAACAAGACCTGAAACAGGTTCGGGAACCTCACCCCAGGTAGGCGGGCCTCATGGTTGTGTTTCAATTTTTCCAAAGGCAACTCCTTTGACTATGGGACGATTCACCCCTTAGTTTGCAAACCATAGATAGGACCCAAGGTGTAATGTCCTGAGGTTCCTACCCGATGTGCAACGCGTTTGGGCGATGGACGCGCTGGGCGCGCACACGATTAGGAGGCGAGTTGGATCACATGACAGTTGAGCGACGGAGGAGTGACACGGAGGTGCGACGGACTTGCGAGGGAACATGCGACGATAATGAGTTGCGATGGCGTTATATACACCTTGGAGCGTTGGGCGATATACTTGGAGGCCGACTTATGATGAAGAGTAAGCCGACACATGTATTGGGCGTTTGGCATTGAAGTAGGGGTGTGCACATAGCATTGGGCGGTCGGTTGGGCAAGCCCCCACCCACCTTACAATGGCTATATATGTGGAGGCGTTGAATGCTTGGAACATCATTCGAACAATTCGATCAACACACATTCGCACAAGCGTTTGGCATTGAAGTAGGGGTGTGCACATAGCATTGGGTGGTCGGTTGGGCAAGCCCCCACCCACCTTACAATGGCTATATATGTGGAGGCGTTGAATGCATGGAACATCATTCGAACAATTCGATCAACACACATTCGCACAAGAGTTGGAGTGCGCAGTCTAGTGCGCAGAAACAAGAGAAGTGAAGGCGCACTTCTCATGCGCCGATCTTGGTTTAGCCACACGGTGTGACGACGCACTTGGAGTTGGGTGAAGGTGCTGGGCAAGGTGTGCCCGGTGGTCGGGTAGAGCGTGCACAGTGAACGTGTAGCGCCCGCTTGTGCTGAGTCTTGGCGTGGGTGTCTTGGTGGCTCGGGTGAGCACCCGCCCATCGTGCAAGAGTGCAAGAAGGTGAAACGAAGGAAGGCAACCGAGTTTTGCCTTGATTGTAAAATTGACTAAGTATGGAACTTGGACTTGCCAAGTATACTTGTACATTGTAAACTGTTGAATAATATATTATTGGGCAGACTCATTGTTCAGGGAGTTGCCCCTCCCTTTATACTGTGGAATTGTGTTCTCGTTTATAATTGTTGTTGATAATGAATGTGTATGGGTGTTCATTGGTATAAAGGATAACATAATAATACTTGGTTGAGAATCACAAGCTAAGTAGGAATAAGTGGATAGGTGTAGTCCATGAGCACAAGAATTGGTGAAAAGAAAGTGTTCGGTCGTGCCACACCTCGCCAATAGCGGTTGAAAGACTACCGCTGGCCTGGGGTCATGACAGTTGGTATCAGAG
This sequence comes from Pinus taeda, assembly GCA_000404065.3. Lineage (NCBI taxonomy): Eukaryota > Viridiplantae > Streptophyta > Pinopsida > Pinales > Pinaceae > Pinus > Pinus taeda. The sequence goes on from APFE030031541.1 coordinate 27,508, forward strand.
CTGTTGAATAGGTTTGTGTGTTGAAGCATTGAAGATGATACACAACTTGACAGTTGGTATTAGAGCTCGGTTGGAGCTGGTTTGAGCAGGGTTGCTCGTGACAAAGTGCAGGTGTGGGTACACTTGGAAGAAGTGACTGTGGTGAAAGGTACTTGTAGGGGAAAGAGGTTCGTGAAACACTTCCTGATAAGTGTTTCATCAAGGACTTGGGTTGCAGGTAAAGCTGTTGTATGGTCGAGACTAGATTGCAATGAAGGAAGAGGCTATTAGAAATGGTTGAATCTCAGGCTGGGTCTAGTCACAGTGTGCAGGATGCCACTATAACGCTTATGGAGAAAGTGTTGGTGAGGATGGAGGTTATGGAGACTTCCTGGGAGAAGAAGATGGACTTGTTCGCTAAGGGGCAAGAGGCCAATTCGAAGATGAAGGAACAACTCGATGAACTCCGGACACAACACGAGTACACTGATCTTATGTGTACACAACTTGAAGTAAGGATCAAGGAGGTTGAAGAAGCAAGGGAACGGGGTCCTGCAGAGATCGTGGACTTGAAGAAATCTCTTGATGAAGCCAGAGATGAGATCGGAGTGTTGAAAAGGGCCGTGAGGCATGGCTCAGGTGGAGGAGTGCCTCATGTGAAAGTCAAGGAAGCAGAATCTTTCGATGGTACAAGGAGTGCAAAGACTCTTGGCAACTTTTTATGGGACATGGAGCAATACTTGGAATGGTTGGGTCTATCTGATGATGAGACGAAGGTCAAGGTAGCTGCTCAGTTCTTAACAAAGGATCTTAAGATGTGGTGGTGAAGAAGGATGGACCAGATTGACAGTGGTAGTGCTAGTGACATCACTTCGTGGGATGAAATGAAAGGAGCTTTGCAAGCCCATTTCAGTCCTCAAGTTGAAACATTGGAAGCAAGGATGAAGATAAATTCATAAAGCAGAAAGGGAACCTTCAGACATATCAGCGGGAGCTTGCAAGTGTGGTCCTAGAACTTCCTGACATGTCGGAGAGGGATAAGGTGTTCAATTTCATTATTGGGTTGAAGCCTTTGGCACACAATGAAGTGAAGAGACAGAGGATTAGAACACTTGAGGAAGCTTTTGCTGCTATGGACAGGTTGGTGGAGCATTATGATGAGACTTCTAATGATAGGAAGAAGAAGTCCGACAAGCTAAAGGATAAGAAGAAACATGATGCTTTGAAATTTGATGACAGATTGAAGACGAAGAAAGTCTTGAAGTGTTGGATATGTGTTGGACCACATACGGTGAAGAATTGCCCTTCTAAACTGAAAGTGGCTGCAATTGCACAATCTAATGCGAAGGATGAAGGAGCTTCTGTAGGGATGATGCCGATACTTGGTGCTGTTGCTGCTACAGAGGTGATCTCTTGAAAGGATCCTGAGAGGAATAAGTTGGAGTATGTTCGGATGAAAGTTGGAGATGCTGATATACTCACTATGGTGGATAGTGGGGCTTCTCACAACTTCATGGGAAAAGATACTGTGAGAAGGATTGGGCTGAAATTTGTACCAATCAAGGCACAAATGAAGATAGTGAGTTCTCCTTTGGATGAAGTTCTGGGTGTAGCTGAAAAGGTGGACACAACACTTGGTGAGTGGACAAGGAAGGTTGACTTCACTATAGTGCGGATAGATGACTATGAGGTTGTGCTCGGGAAAAAGTTTGATGCTACGATTGTTCCACATTTGAAGAAGCTGTACATTTACGATGGAAGGGAGGATGTACCCATTAGTGTGCCTACCATTTGAGTAACAAGGCCTGATTGTAAGTTGGCAGTGATGCAAATAGTGGATGAGAAGCGGTTGGATGACATGAGTAAGTGGTTGTCCATGGTTGAGACAAAGCTTACCGAATAGTGATTGGTCATCAGGACTCTTTCAGATAGTATCTTGGATTTATCAAGAAGGCTAGAAGTGGTCGAGGATGATAATGATGATGATGAGGCATATGTGAGGCCAGATGTCTGAGAGGAGGATCGGGTCACTTATCTACAAAGGATGGAGATTGAGGATCTTGACAGGTAGATTGAGATGATTAGTGAGGGTGAGCCTTCAAGGTCTACTCCCTCCACATCTTCTTAGATGGACAAGAAGATGGGGCTCATTGTTAGTTGCTCATGGCAGTGAGTCCTTAAAGCACGTTGAGCAGGTATGACAAATGGTGCAAGGATGGCTTGGCATCAAGCATCATGACATGTTGCAGATGAGATGAGGGCTACTTCATGGACCTGAGCATGGTTTACACTTATATGGAGATAGAGTCTTGATGAGTTCAAGACGTGACAGGATGTTTTGAGAGACAATCGGTGGTGATATGAGAATGTGCATTCTTGTGGTTTGGGCGTATGGTTGGATTAGTTGCCCAACTAGTTCGAGTCATGAGGGGATCTACTATACAAATTGATGTTAGTATTTGGATGAGATGTTAGCACATGGTAGAGATGTGTTAGCACTTGTTGGAGTATCATGGCAGTGGTTCACATGATGACACATGATGGGGTTGATACGATATGTTGCAATGAGCATGTAGCTTGAGATGGAGGGACCAGCGTTCCGCGATGGAGAGCAGCATGTGGAGATTGTGACAGGGTGGTCGATGATCATGGATTGAGAAGATATCTGATGTATGATATACCGATGGGGTGTGTACCTTGGTATGGTTATCTTGGTGACAGATGGTTGCCAAGGCGAGACATGGTGGAGATGGAGTTCTACATATGTTGCAGGGATGGTTGCAGTATGTGGAGGAGTTGACATCATGGATATTGATGACCTTGGTGGATGGATACCAGGATGGTATGTTGTCGAGGACGACAACGATTTCAGGTGGAGGATGTAACGTCCTGAGGTTCCTACCCGATGTGCGACGCATTTGGGCGACGGACAAGCTAGGCACGCACACGGTTAGGAGGCGAGTTGGATCACACGACAGTTGTGCGACGGAGGCGCGACACGAAGGTGCGACGAACTTGCGACGAAACATGCGGCGATAATGAGTTGCGATGGCATTATATACACCTTGGAGCGTTGGGTGATATACTTGGAGGCCGACTTACAATGAAGAGCAAACCGACACATGTATTGGACGTCTGGTGTTGAAGTAGGGGTGTGCACATAGTGTTGGGTGGTCGGTTGGGCAAGCCCCCACCCCACCTTATGATGGATATATATGTGGAGGCGTTGAACGCTTGGAACATCATTCGAACAATTCGATCAACACACATTCGCACAAGAGTTGGAGTGCGTAGTCTAGTGCGCAGAAACAAGAGAAGTGAAGGCACACTTCTCATGCAGCGATCTTTGTTTAGCCGCACGGTGTGAGGACGCACTTGGAGTTGGGTGAAAGTGTTGGGCAAGGTGTGCCCGATGGTCGGTTAGAGCGTGCACGATGAATGTGTAGCGCCTGCTTGTGTTGAGTCTTGGCGTGGGTGTCTTGGTGGCTCGCGTGAGCGCCTGCCCATCATGCAAGAGTGCAAGAAGGTGAAACGAAGGAAGGCAATCGAGTTTTTCCTTGATTGTAAAATTGACTAAGTATACTTGTACATTGTAAACTGTTGAATAATATATTGTTGGGCAGACTCATTGTTCAGGGAGTTGCCCCTCCCTTTATATTGTGCAATTGTGTTTTTGTTTATAATTGTTGTTGATAATGAATGTGTATGGGTGTTCATTGGTATAAAGGATAACATAATAATACTTGGTTGAGAATCACAAGCTAAGTAGGAATAAGTGGATAGGCGTAGTCGATGAGCACAAGTATTAGTGAAAAAAAAGTGTTCGGTGGTGCCGCACCTCACCAAGAGCGGTTGAAAAACTACTGCTAGCCTGGGGTGTGACACAAGGTGTTCGAACATGTATAAAGGCAACCTAGATAGTTTACTACTCTATCCATTAGATTCCAGCATACAACGTCTGTTGTTGCACCTTTCGGAGGTTAGCTTTTCACAGTAAAACTCTATCGCCACCTTGACAGTACGCCAACTGCCATCCGCAGGCGGAGGACTTACAGGGCCTCTTTTGTTCCAATTCTATTTCAAAGCAGCGCCTTCCAGTCGAACTTGGGACAAAGCGTTTGGTTGAGGCAGGTCAATGCACATACGATGAGATGAAGACTTTCCTTGGCTTCTTTCATAAGGGAAACACGGGGCTGGTAGGTTCAATGTTCTGGATCGCTCGTGATTGAATAATTTAATTCGGATGAAATGATTGTGGTCGAATAAGATAACTCGGATGAAACGAGAAGAAGAGCCTGCCGAGTCGCGATTCTTCCCATACAGTGTAGAAGCAGTGGTTGAATCCGGATTGAATACGTGTGGGCTAGTGCCTACTACATGGACGAAGGTGTCAAAGAAAAATAATATAAAATAGAAATAGGAAAAGAACATGGTCATTGTCGTTCTACGAGTTCATGTTGTCGTTAAGGTAGACTTTAGGTGGCCTTCATCATTAAGAGTTTATTTTCTGTCTTTCATTTGGTTGGGTCATCCGTAACACCACCAGCTGGACCACCATTGATACACATTATTTTCACAATCCGGGGAGCTGAGAAAAGAAGGGCCGGAAAATATATATAATACCTTCGTGTAGGTTGCACCCTGACAACGCGCTTCGCTCAATGCAGAATCCAGATATCCGAAATTTCTTAATCATGTTAAGGCGACTTGGGGTTTCGGCATAATCAGACCCGAAAGGGACGTGAAGAATATCTATACTGAAAATTAACAAAATTGAGATATAATAACATAAACTAATTGACGAAAACATTTATAACGAATGTCCAATGGTGTATGCATGAACTGCCAATCTGTATCTAAGAGACTCATACACGTTAATACTCATTAGTTTATAGGAAAAAACCATTAGTTTATAGGAAAAAGCTCTGATGTATTGGATGTTTATCAGCCATGAGTGAAATCCTTAATTGCTATATTTCTGTTTTCTCATCGTGGGGATATATAGTAAAATTGGCAAATAAGCTAGACCCCTACATTGCTTGACACGGATTAATTATAATTATTATTAGTAATACGTAGGATTTATGTGACCTCATTTCTAACACGTAGTTATATGCATTTAGAGTGTTTTAACCATCTGTTTTATCTTTGATTCATCTATATTTTGGAAATTTTTAAATCGGAATTTGATTTGATTAAATCACTCCTTCAACCCTTGTGAAGGAAGCTTTTGCATGTGGACATATTAATAACAAAGACACAGAAGAATCAATTTTGTTGTTAAAATGAGGGTGAAATTGGTGTTATATAGTTTCATTTGGAGCATGCTTTAATGCATGATAGTTGTTGGAGCAATGAAACAATGGAGGGAATATTTTTGAAGTGTATTTTTTGGACTTTTTGTGGATTTTGTGGATTTCTGGCTAGAATGGGATGAAATATTTTTTTTGTGTTGTTTAAATTGGTTTCTTGGCTGTATATATGGATTCAACGCTATTAGAAGCCTCAACCGACTAGTTCACCTGTCAAACTTGTGATTTCAATGAATCCCTACCAGATTTTGACAAACCAGATCCTAAAATAAGCTAGAAATCTTTTCAAAAAATCACACTTAAAACAATAGTGTATGTTATTACTATTCTTAATTTAATTACAAGCTTCCTAAAACACCATATTCTCATTTCTTACTCCTGGTTTTCTAATTGGTAGAAATTCTACTTGATTTTGACACTCTCTATGAATCCTTTTTCATATTAAACACATAGGTTGAACTTCTATTCACAAGTCAAATGAGCTTTTGGTAGAACCATTTTAATGCTGATTCTATTTTTGGTTTTTAAAATATATTTGAAAATTATTTATTTGGTAATTTGTCCAATATAATTATAGTTTAGGTATGTATTTAATGTTGCTTTGATTGTTAATTAGTTTGTTTTTAATCAAAAAAATTTGCCACTTATCCATAGTTTAATATGGAGAACTCATTTTTTGTTATTTTTTATTACTATTTAAGTTTATTTATTTGTAAGATGGTGGATGGTCTTATTGTGAGCTTTTTAGTAACTTTCATTTTTATTAGTTAATAATTTTTTGTTTTTAACTTTTCTCATTTTTTTAAAATTTATATTATTTCAATTTTCATTAATTATAGCTTTCCTCCATCTTTTCAACTTAAGATGATATATAAATAAATATATATATATATATATAATATATATATATATATATAGATATAGATATAGATATATATAAACAATATTAGTTAATTATATCTCTTTAATTTTTTATAATGACATTCAACAATATTTTTTTTATTTTTTTGTTATATTCAAGCTAAGAAACAAATAGCAATTAGTGTATAGCTTTAACTATTATGTAATTTTTTTTAATATCTTTTAAATTTAAATTTCAATATTTTTAATTAGAATATCTTATTATTTTTTAATGCTAAATTTTTCAATATTTTATTTCTAAAATTTCTAAAATATTTTATAAATTTAAACTTATTAAAAATTATTAATTTTTTTTTAATTTTATCTATATGAATGGATGTGTGATTTTAAGTTTTGTTATAAATATGAAGAAAATTAATTTAATATTATTTAATTAATAAATATAATATTTGGTTGATGTTGATGCATGATTTGAAATTTCAATTCAAATCTACTCATGCAAACCTATAACCAAAAACAAATGCTAAGCATCATAACTCCACATTACACAACAACATACACAACAACACACCATGAAAAACATAAAAAGATTGTGGGTTATTCATCTCTAAGGGATTGTAACCACAAAATGCATTCAATTGTGGGATTTTATGCATTTAGTATGGTATGTATACATTTACTATGAATTAAATAATTGTAAGTGAGTATTTTTCAATCACTAATTTATTTTTATATTTTTGAATAGTATTCGTATAGAAATCTTATTAATATTATCAATATAGTGAAAGTAAGTTGATATATACATAATATCAACATGAGTACATATGTGAAATAAGGAAATAATTCTTAAATATAAATATAATTTAACACATATTAATTTGAGGGGATATTTTAAGAATAAGAAAGAAAAAATATTTCCATTTTAATAGGTAAAGCATAAAATTTTTACTAAATTTTAGATATTGAGTTATTACATTTATATTGTTGTATTAGTAAGTTCGTTAGAATTTTCAATTGTGCCTTTTTATTTTAGTTGTATAATTTGTCTCATATATATATGATCATCTGGTATTGCCTTTTCCTTTTGAATTGGAATATGTTCATTAAATTTTTATAATTTTTAAGAAATTTCATTGTTATACTTGGTCTATAAGCCTATGATCCTAGTGTTTTCCTCGGCCAATTAAGATATCATGGTTTTTCTCTATACTTGGAAGTTTTTAATAATGAAATTTTGAGTAGACAAAGGAGGAGTAGCAAACTACACATGATAAATATTTCAAGTTTTGGTTTATTATACTTTTGGTTAGATATCCTATGGAAGTTAGGGCTTATGACTAATCCTCAGATCACCCTAAAATGAATTATCATTTTAATTTTTCTATAACCTATTTCTAGAAATTCTCTAATAATATTTTGTGGAAACTGAGGAAAATATCATATTTTAGGTGGTTAAATTTTAGATGTTGGTTAATTATGATTTCTTAGATACAATCTATGAAAGATAGGTTTAAGATATGTTTATAATTAACCATGAAATAAAATCTGAAAGAGCCATCTTGTAATTTCTAGCTATATTCTATTTTTTTATGAGTATTTAGATTATCAAATTTTCATAATATTTTAGAGACATAGCAAGTTACATATCAATATGTTTTCATACCTTAGCTCATCATAATTTTTGAGATATATCTTGTGTAATTTAGGGTTATATATTGTGAAATATATCTTGTGGAATTTAGGGTATTTGACTAATCTTGAAAGCTTAATCAAGTCATCTTGGAACTTTTTCAATAACATCATTTTTAGCTAAGTTTCATACAATTAAATTTTTAAGAGTTCAAGAAATCATATTAGAGTATTAGAGGGTATAAATGAAGCATAGCTGTTCAAATTTTAGAGATATATAATGACAAAGGCTAACCATGAAAACAATCTCCTAATTAGGGTTTTAAAGGTACACAACTTAGAATTGACATACATTTTGATTGGAAAATCCATTTTCAGGTGACTAAACATTGTGCTAAAGAGGAGTACTATTATTATTTCAAAATGGTTATACAAAAAACACCATAACTCATAAAAACTCAAAAATAACATCCAAAGAATGTGAAGTGTCAAAATATAAATGCTCCGAATTAAAGAACCAAGTTGATGATATGACTTGTTTTTAGGAAGTACTTAAAAACGAAATGGAAGTAATATGGAGGGAATTGAAAATAATATATACACGGATATGGATGAAAATAGAGAATAAGTAAAATCCATGAAGGATGGAAACCTAACTCCATCAAGGAATAAAAACAACATCTTGTGAATTACATGGAAATATTCTCTCAAAAGATACATGTTAAAAGGAATATGGAGATCTAAGAAAATCATTAAAATAATGAGATAAATTGAGTTGGGAATCAATCACATAAGGAGAGTATTTTTTCTCAATATAGAGCAATATAGAGCACAAATGCTAAATTATAAAACTATGATCAATCAACACTGCAAGATATCTGGCATCAAGGGTTCAATTTGGCAGTAGGAAACTACTTCAGTGCTAACAATGATATGCAAATGTTTGATGGTAAGGATCCTATAACATCTATATTCTAGATGAAACAATGAATTGATCTACACCAAGTGTTAAATTTACCAAAGGTAACAGTTTCATTGTTATATTTAGAACACGATCAATTTGTATCATATCAATGGCTTTGTAAAAGAAAAAATAATTCTATTGTATGTTTGTTAATTTTTATAGAGGAATTGATAACACAATATAAAAATGAAGAGAAATGCACTCTTTATCCAATTGGTAAATCTTCAAAGAAGAGATCCAGTTATAGAGCACATGAAGCAATTTGGAAAGTTGAGTCTTGTAGTAAAGAACTTTCCAAAGGATAATTTGTTATACCTTTTTATGGGAACTTTAAGGTAAAGTCACTAGCTTGAACTGCATCACTTTTGAACCTAAATCCCCAGAGCAAGCTTTCATTACAGAAAGTTAAGTTGAAAGTAAACAAATGCATACTAGAAGAGTCGTCGTTGATAACTATAGAGAACATTATATTTCTTTTCCTATCCTCACTTAAATGGCAAGGTTAATACCTTAGAAAATGCACAAAAAAAGAAGAAAGTGCTTATGTTTTGACTATGTGTCAAGGAATATATTAAGGGGATTAAATATAGTGAGAATATATTATTATACATAAAACTTGAAGAGGAAGAAGAACAAGAATTGGAACTATCATAAGAAGTAGAGCTAGAAGAGACTACTCTAGAACAATATCTCGTATTGGATTATCTAGCATCACTACTCCACAAGCTCTCTAGTTAGGAGGATTATCAACAATAAAATGGTAATGATGTTGATTGATTTAGGCAGTACCCATATCTTCATCAATTATGAATTACAAAACATTTCAAATGCTTTATTTTCCTAGCGTCATAATTTCAAGTAATGATTGAAAATGGAGGTGCCATACATTACTTATAGAAGTTCCATAATATTATGATTCATATAGGGGAGTACTTATTAGCTAGTCTCGTGACTACAATCCAAATGGGTGGTACTAATTTTGTATTCAAGGTCTATTTGTTACAATCATTATGAACAATGATGCTTTTTTCATTATACCATGATGAGTTTTTCCTTGGAAAGAGACAAATTTGAAATTGAAGGTATTGAAGGGAAACCATGTATAGTGGTAAGATCTAATAAAAACTACTCAGAGAAGGACACCATTGCTTAATTGTACAAATATGCTCACTAAATGTTGAAACATATATATACGCATATCTAATTTATATTTAAAAACTATAAAAAATAATTCCAAACTATTTGGAGAGATGTCTAAGGGTCGTCTACCCACTTGAGATCATGATGATGCTATTCATTTTCAACCCAGAAGTGTACCACCTAACATTAGGCCTTATAGGAATCCATCTACATAGAAAGGTGAAATTTAGCATGTTCACTGAATAAATGTTAGAGACAAAAATCATTTAACCAATCCAAAATGCTTTCTCTTCATTAGTGTGTATGGTTGTAAAAAAGGATGGCTCATGGCATACATTTCTAGATTATAAAGAATTGAACAACATGACCATAAAAGAGAAGTTTCTTATTAAAACTATCAATGATCAATTATTATGTGAATTACATGGATTGTTTCTCTATACTCATATGAAATTATATTAATATCATTAAATTAGAATGAGACAAGAAGATGTTCCCAAAACAACCTTCAAAACATGTTAAGATAATTATGAGTTTTTTGTTATGTCATTTGGACTCACTCATGCACCTTGAAAATTTCAAACTTTTATGAATTCCATTTCAAAAACCTCAAAATCTTGAAGAAACTTATAGGATTTTTAGGATTGATGGGACATTTACCACAAGTTTGTTAAGAATTAGGGTGAAATAACATCACCTCTAAAATCCTTGTTAAATAGGGAATAATTGTCTTTGACCGAAGAAGCAACCAAAACAAACTTATAGGATTTTTAGGATTGATGGGATGTTTACCAGAAATCATTGTTAAAGCATGAATGTGTTTCTTTGGCCGAAGAAGCAACCGAAATCTTTCAAAAACTTAAGAAGGCTATGTGTGCAAGTATTTTTCTTGTCACGCTTTAGAAAAACCTTTTTTGGGGAGTGAAATGCATAAAGCCATGTAATTGATACAATTTTAAAGTGAGAAGGAAGACCCCTTTCCTTGAAAGCAACAAAATTAAAGGGAAGATGGAAGCCATTAGAAAATGGTTGAATTAGTGAATGAAAGATCTCTCCATAGATTCATAAAAATATTATAAAAACACTTAGAAGGTGATGATTAAAGGTAGCTATTAGAGAAAAGTTGGGGATATAAGAGAAAAAATTTCCTATGATGAGAATGGATTGTAAACTACAATGAGAAGGTTCCCATGCAAAATTAAAAAATGGGCATAATGTCAATAAACTTATGTAAAATTATAAATAGAGATGTATATTCAAGGCGAGTAAGCCATTAGTAACATGTTTAACGCGCATGAGACTTGGATCTCAAATGAGTAGAACAGTGATAATTATGATGGAAAGATCCTTGTATTGTAATCAAAATGGGAATTAGGAATGAATGTTGTAGGTACTCAGGTTTTGCTAAAGTTATTTGGACTATAAACTCTTAACATAAGAAAACACACTCCTTTTCAAATAAATATATATGAAAAAAATCTACAAGAAAATTAGAAATTTAAGTACATACTACTTCTACTTTTGAATTTATTTATACCAATGCATAGTAAAGATTGGAATTTGCAATTGAAATCTTTTCAGTTTAACTAAATAGGTAAAATAATACCCATGATATTACTCAACATGGGGGATCACCATTAAGATAAATTATAAAAATTAAACCATTCACATGGTTGTTGAAAAAAAAAAAAGTTTTTCCTAGAATCTTCCAGTAACAATCAATAAGCATTGTAAACATTTATTAAGATTATCTAATAGAGAATCATAATAAGACTATAAATATTATAAAAAAATATTTTATAATTTTGGTAAAAAAATATCATTTAAATAATTTAATTTTTAATGATATTTTTAAATATAATGTTAATAAAAAATAGTTTTAAATTAAATTTAGATATTAATTATAAAAATGAAAATCTAATTTTAGAAATGAAATATTAATAAAGGCCTTCAAAATTTTGTTTGAAATAAGTCCATGTAAACAAAAAAATCTTAATTTTAAACTATAATTTACTCAAAATTTAAAAGTTATAGATCAATTTTTTTAAATAATTTTAAAAGAATCTATTTTTTTTAATAAAATGAAGTAATTTGTTAGATCATCTATCTAAAATATATTTCAATAATTTAAATAGTAATATGATCTAAAAATTAATAATCTAATATAATAATTTTAAATGTTTCTATACTTATATTATATTTTTAATAATAATAATAATAATTTTTTTTTGCAAAATTCAACTTTCAAACTACATAACATTTAAAATACTTTTAGATAAATAAATCACTAGAAAAAGCCCATATTAGAAATGTTACTTTATAAAAATTATGACAAAATATTATTTAAAATTACATATAATATAAATAAATTTATATAATTATAAATACTAAAAATTAATATTTAATAATTGTCATATGACTACTATAATTATATAAAAATATAAACATAATTTTTTTATAAAATGTATTTCTAAAAAAATTTAGTTATGATACTAAGAAACTAATTATTTCTTAAATGCTAAAAGATATGATTAAATATAATTATTGGTTTTTTATAACTAATTTACTTATATGATAAGATAGTTAAATTCTATTGATATCTATTTGATTATTTAAATATTAAAAAGCCTAAAAATGTATCTGAAAAATAAAATTTGTTAATTAAAATAATTTATATAATAGTTTAGTAACCGTTCAATTAGTTAATCTAAAAAATGTGAAAAGTTCAAATCTCTCTGCTATAACCCGGCTTAAGGGAAAGAACCCGGCCTAAGGGAAAGAGGAAATAGACTTATTGATAGTTACCTAAATAGACTTACTCATAGTTACCTGTAAAGCGGCCTGAGGAAAAGACAGCCTAAGGAAAAGAGGAAATAGACTTACTAATAGTTACCTGTCAAGCAATCTACTAAGGAAAAAAAAACAAACAATTCACATAATGGCCAATACAGGTTTGAGTTTCTTCCCCAAGTACAGGTTTGAGTTGTTTATGAAGTGGGAATGATTATTTATATGTATCTATAAATACTAATAATAATAGTGCGATTGGATTATAGTTTATTAAATACTAATAATAACAGTACGATTGGAGTTTAATTCATTAGATAAGAACAGTAAAATACATTTACAGTATTGTATAGTATCATAAATCAACTTGAAAACATATGTAACGTATTTATAGGGTGGAATAACGAAAATATATAACGCATATTGACGATTTAAAAAAATCAGAAGTTGGATTTCTTTTGACACTGCAGACACACCGACAATGTCCTCGGAGTAACCTGTAGGATAAGAATCAAAATGTATATATATTAAACATCATTACAGTTACAAGTTGACTGTAATTAGCGAAAAAAATGTCCCATTACAAGGCGGGAAAGATGTCCTATTATCAGATACTGTGCATCACCAAACAAGAGTGATGGACACCAAAATTTCCTAAAATGGCAAGTTAATGTCCTCGATATAATCACATAATTTCAACAATGCAATATATTAAATCATGGCTGCGAGAGTCACAAGCCTTTTGAAATTAGCCGAACCGTTCCCTTTCTCTACCAGTCACAGAAGATCAAGTGAAATACAATGGTTGTGTTTTAGACAGAAGTGTTGACTGGCTGCTAGTAAGAGCGCTTCAGTGTTGAAGCTACAGAACGACCCCAGAGCTTGAGATGTTCTTTCATATCCACATCTGCTGTATTTCGGTTTGGCAGTTCCTAGTTTTCCAAAGGCGATTCCTGAAACCCTAAATTCATGGTCGGATAATCGCTTAATCGCTTCAATCCAAGAAGAATACTCAGTAGTCGCAGGGTCAACTGGTCCTTTCTGAACTCGAAGCCAAGCTCCATAAGACCTCTTAGCTCTTGTAATTCTAGATCGACTCTAGTTTTGGGGCCTCCTTTTCTCCCCCCCTCTGCGTCAGCCGCTTGCGACTCGAAACAGTCTCCAACTTTGCCAGAGAATTTGGTTGAGGCATGCGGAGGCACATGTGTTCAGCTGAGGACTTTCCTTGTTTACTCTCAAGAAGCGAAGCAGGGCGCTGCCCTGTGATACGAAGTGCTGAATCGCTCATGGTAGGATTTGATAACTCGGATGAAACGAAAGGAGCGTCGCGTTTCTTCCCAGACCAAACAGTAGTAGATGAAACTTTTATAAGGAGTGGAAACATGCGGGCCAATGCCTCCCATATCAACCAGAAGTGTCAACTAAAATATGCAGAAGTAATGTGAAAAGAGCACGGCTGTTGTGCTACGGGTTAATCTTGTGGTTAATGTGGAGTTTAGGTGGACTTCATAATTTAGAAGTTTCTAATCTTTCGTTTGGTCGGTCACCCGAAAGACCATTTGCTGTAGCCCGAGTGACCTACGCTTTTACTGTTAAATTGATTGTATTTATGTGTCTAACATTGATACACTGTTATTAATATTTGTGGCGGTTATTAATATTTGTGGAGCTAGAGTTCCATTAATAAATAATAGTATATACTAGTTCGATCTAACCAAGTATCAAATCATATAGTTTTTTTTTTTAAATGGCTATGTTTAATATATATAGATTTAAAATTTATGTGTTTTTGCTAACTTTTTTGTTCTTAATATTAAAGTATTTTATTTTACATATTAATTGTGTTGTTAAAATATATTATATTTTTAATTTCACCATAATACTATTGAACAAAATAGAATTATAAATAAAAATATAAGATTTCTAAAAGATTAAATATAAGTAATAATGTGTTTTATTACAAAATTCGTATAAAAAAAACTAAAATTATATATCATCATTGTTTAAAGATTTTACAACTCAGCTTAGTTAAATCTATTAATGATAATGTATTTTGAAAATGAACAATCAATTTTAATTTTTCACATGATGAGTTAGTTTGAAAGAAGATTTTATAGATAATAAAACAAGTTTGAACTTATACAAGACATGTATTTTGAAAATATGATATATTTTCAATTATAGTGTCCCATAAGTCCCCTCAAGACCCAAACCTACTTGCATTCTAATCCACATATAAATGCATTGAATGTGCATAGCCATGGAAACCAAACAAATGATACTTCAATATCCAACCACGAAATAATTATAAAAGCATCTATTTTATAAAACCAAGATCTATCAACAACATGATAATACTAAAGAAATTACATAAAAACTCTCAATATCAAATAGAAAATAAGTACTGCACCAAAGGAAACAAGAAAATTTAATTCTATTATTTTTATAGGCAACTAAAAAACCCTTCATTTTGATTGCTCTGTCCTCTAAATTAATCTTTTATATAACATACGGATGACTCAAGGGTATGGGCATGCCACATGAGTCTCAACCTTTAAGCTTTAACATTTAGGCTTTAGGCTTAACTGTGCACATTGTAGGATTTCTTAATGTAGGTGGATAAAGAGATTGAATTTTTGTAATACATTCAGAAATCCACTATGAGCAAGTCGATACTTGTTTTGGTGCTCAACACTCCGGAGATATTCTATGGTTGAATTATTTTATTGTATTTTTTTCAATCTTATTTGGAATTGCATATATATATATATCCAGTTTAAGTGAGGCTATACTTATTTTGCACTCTCAACTCTAAGGGAACATTTTATAGTTGGATTATTTTATTTAGTTTTTTTTAATTTTATTTGGAATTCGTTATATATATATGTTTAACAATTTAAATCTATAAACTTACACAAATTAGAAGTAAAAAAAAAAGCTTTTATTACACTAAGATTAAATTTGATGGATATTTGTGGGTATTTTTCTTATTTTACTTACTAACCATTTTAAAATCAGTGCATTTTGCTTGATTTTTAGAAAGGTCAATTTGATTACTCAGTTAAAAGGTTCTCTAAATAGTTAGGGGAATTTTTAACTCATCAAATTGGCAATTCTCTCTCTATATATAGAAAGAACAATCAATTTAATAAATGAGTTAAAAAGTTATCTATCTATATTAAAATCCCCTTTAAGTCACTTAGCAAATCCATGATTCTACAAACTAAGTAAAATATACAGATTTTAAAATAAGTAAGATAAGGAAAATACTCGCAAATATCAGCCAAATTTTCTTTTATTAATATTTTTGTATAGGTTGATAAATTTAATCTATTAAATTTATATTGATTAAATTATCAGTAATTCTTTTATAAATTCATAAAATATATTTAACTAAAATATTAATGAATTTTTTTATTAATATTTTTGTATAAATTAATAAAATTTAAATAATAAATTTATATGATTAAAGAAAAATATTTTTCTTACAATATATTTTAACTAAAATATTAATGAAAAATACTCAAATTCTAAAGAAAACTGACCAACATAAAATAGTTAAATTTCAGTTAATATAATTAACAAAATGAAAATGAATCATCCTAGTCCGGATAAAGGTTCTCTTAGTCCTAATCAAATTCCAAACCAATAAAAACCAAAAATATAAAACAAATTAATGTTCATGAAAATAATGCAAGAAATGTTCTATTTCAATCCGTTAAACTCTATGTTGGGGATTTTTCTGGTAAAATCCCAAAAACAACAGAAACATAAATTGCACACACGGAGACAATGCGATGTTTCTCCATAGGAATTTTAACACAGTGGATACAAAAATAAAATTATGAGTACCAAACAGAGTTTTGCACTCCAAGGATTTCTATATTAAAAAAAATGTAGTTACAGATTATAATCTTTCTCTTTGGAGAGGGATTCACCACTAACAATTCACCTCTGTGAAAAATTACATATGATATTTTTCACGCTGCTGCGTGCATCCTTTTGCATACACAGAACATTACATAGCCTCCTTTTTCAATTGCGTTATCAACCAAAAAAAATTACATATATATATATATATATATATGACTACCAAAAATCTTAATTCGATTTTTCACTTTCCATGCTGCCGTAAAAGGAAACAATAAAAATTAAATGATCTTACTTGCTTTTACTTGTGCCCATACACGAAATAAAAATAATAAAATTAAAAGTTTCACCAAAACTTAACAACCCACAGTAAATTGCATTTACTGTTTTACTGAGATAAACGGCGGTAAAGAAACTTTTACTTCACGTCAAATTTATTTTGCAGGCCTGTACTTCAACCATTAATCAATTTGACTTTGGAAACCCATCGGGTCCGAGCTTTATCGCATAGCACTCACATATGAGAAAGTGTGCACCCATGGTTTCCTCTATTGCGAAAATACTGTGGACCCGATAATCTGTCAAAAAGGATTAATACCATCATCAGGTCCGGCCCATCGGCTATTGCTCATTTATAAAAAGGTAATGCACCACTTGAAACGCCGATAGCGATACGCCGATGCGATATCGGCGATCGCTCATCGCAAATAACATCAAAACATTATAATTCCCCATTGCCACTTCGCCGATGCAATATCGGCAGATCGCACATCACTTAGTCGCCCATCGCTGAAGTCGCTCATCGCTGAAATTTCTTGCTGCTGTGCTGTCCACCCGATGCGAAGTTGAAATTACACTTTCAACACTCCCCTTTAATTTCAACTGTTGGGCATTCAATCATACCCAAACACTTCCTCAAAAATTCAAAGCTTTTCTGATCCAATGGCTTTGTCAAAATGTCTGCTACCTGTTCTTTAGTCCTGCAATGTTGTAGAATGATTTCTCCATTACTCACCAATTCTCTGATGTAATGAAACCTTGTGTCGATGTGTTTCGTTCTCTTATGAAACAGTGAATTCTTTGATAATGCAATAGCTGAGCTATTGTCACAAAAGATCACTGTTGCTTTTGCCTGCTCTCGGCCTAAGCTCCTCAACATTCTTCTCATCCACACTGCTTGGCATGCTGCTGCTGTAGCTGCCACATATTCAACCTCTGCTGTAGACAATGCTACAATGGACTGCTTTTTAGAAGCCCATGAAATGGCTCCTGAACCCATGTGAAAAACATAACCAGAAGTGCTTTTCCAGTCATCTATACTTCCAGCCCAATCACTATCGGTGTAACCAACTAAATCTGAATGTTCTGAGACATTATATAAGATGCCAAAACTTTTAGTATCTTTAACATACCTCAGAATTCTTTTTGTTGCTTGCCAATGTGCTTCCTTTGGCCTCTCCATGAACCTGGAAATTAAACTAACAGCAAACATTATGTCTGGCCTAGTTGTTGTTAAATACATGAGGCTGCCAACTATGCTCTTGTATAGGCTAGGATCAAAATCCTTGCTGTTGTCCTCTTTGCTGAGTTTTAATCTCATTACCATGGGAATGATTGCTGCCTTGCACTCTTGCATATTAAATCTGCCCAATACTTCATTTACATATCTCGTTTGAGAAATAAAAATTCCATTTTCATTTTGATCTACTTCTATTCCTAAGAAGTATCTCAGCAACCCCATGTCAGTCATTTCAAATTCTTCTTTCATGACTGATTTGAAATTTCTAATGAGGTAGTCATCATTACCTGTAAAAATCACATCATCAACATATAACACAACAATTAAAATCTTACCATCATTTTCTTTGATGTAGACGGTAGGTTCTCCCTCACATTTGTCAAACTCATTTTCCAGTAGATAGAAATCTATCCTACTGTACCACGCTCTTGGCGCTTGCTTCAGCCCAAAAAGAGATTTCTTCAATCTGCATACTTTGTGTTCTTGGCCTTTCTTCTTATAGCCTAGAGGTTGTTCAATATAGACCTCCTCATTTAACACTCCATTTAGGAATGTTGACTTCACGTCCATTTGGTAAACTTTCCACTTGTTTTGTGTTGCTATGGACAACACTGCTCTCACAGTTTCCATTCTTACAACCGGTGCGAAGGTTTCCTCATAATCTCTCCCATATTGCTGCTTGTATCCCTTGACAACCAGCCTTGCCTTGTGTCTTTCAGTTTTGCCTTCAGCATTGCTCTTGGTCTTATAGAACCATTTAACTCCAATGACTTCTTTACCTTTTGGTAGCTCAACCAAATCCCATGTTTTGTTTCTCTCTATGGCATTCATTTCCTCATCCATAGCTTCTATCCATTTATTATCCTTAATAGCATCTTCGAAATGAATAGGGTCATCAACATGACAATACAAAGCAAACAAGGAATTCATTCCTTCATCATAAAAATCACTCAAGTTTCTAAATTTCTTACCTCTTTCATTCGGTGTGCAAGTGCTTGAAGATGCACTTGAACTTCCACTTTGTGGTGTGCTTGGAGAAGCACTTTCATTTCTCCTCAAGGGTGTTGCTTGCTATCTTGGTGTTGGCGCTGCTGTTTGGGGAAGTGTTTCAGCCATCTCCTCATCATCTTCATCATGAGACAAACAGTTTTCAACATTCACTGTTTTCTCTATGCTTCCATCCCAAGCTTCCTCCTCAATAAATTGAACATCTCTGCTCACAAAAAACCTCTTGATGGATGGGATATACAACCTGTAAGCTTTGGATTCTTCACTGTATCCAATGAAAAGACATTTCTCCCCTTTGTTGTCCAACTTCCTCCTTAGCTGATTTGGAATGTGTGCATAAGCCACACATCCAAAAAATTTCAAGTGGGTGACTCCTTGCTTTCTCCCACTCCATGCTTCTTCCGGCACTTTATTCATCACTGCTTTTGTAGGGCACTTGTTCAAAATATATGATGCACAGTTTACAACTTCAGCCCAATAATCATTTGGCAAATGCTTTGCCTTCAACATGCTCCTTGCCATATCCATGATGGTCCTATTTTTCCTTTCAGCAACTCCATTTTGTTGTGGGGTGTATCTTGCTGTAAATTGCTTGTGAATTCCATTTTCTCTACAAAATCGTAGGAATTATTTGGAGATATACTCACCTCCTTTGTCAGTTCTCAGAACTTTAATATGCAGCCCGCATTGGTTCTCTACAAGTGCTTTGAAATTTCGGAATTTTTCAAACACTTCACTTTTGTTCTTTAGAAAATAAACCCAAGTTTTTCTAGTAAAATCATCAATGAATGTTAGAAAATATTGGTTGCTTGCTAATGATGGGGTTTGCATCGGTCCACATACATCTCAGTGGACAATCTCTAAGGGTGCCTTTGCCCTTATGCTTTTCCCTGATGGAAAACTTTCTCTATGTAGTTTCACCAATATGCAACCTTCACAAAGGCTGTCCGGTTTCTCTATCAATGGTAAACCTCTTACCATCCCTTTTCTGCTCAACAAGTTAAGACCTCCAAAGTTGAGATGTCCAAATCTCAAGTGCTACAACTAATTTTCATCCTTAGGCACACTTTGGAAAACCTCTTGGGTAACTGCTGCAATTACCTCTTTGTTCTTCAAATCTGCCCTTATTCTAAGAGGGAACATCCCGTTCCTCGTTATCTTCACTTCAACAATGCATATTTTGCTGGGTGCTATATCCATGATGGTGCATACATCATTCTTAAAGAAAACATTGTACCCCTTATGGACAAGTTGTCCAATACTCAAGAGGTTACATCTCATTCCTGGGACATAGTAGACATCTGCTATGGTTTTCTTCTCACCCTTCTTTGTAAATTTTTCACTTCTCCTTTTCCCATAAAAGAAATTTTGCTATCAGTCCCAAGTGTGACTTCAGATTTCACATTTTGATCTAAAGCAGAAAACAGGGCTATGCTTCCTGTC
Organism: Pinus taeda; assembly: GCA_000404065.3. NCBI lineage: Eukaryota > Viridiplantae > Streptophyta > Pinopsida > Pinales > Pinaceae > Pinus > Pinus taeda. The sequence continues at coordinate 48,020 of APFE030031541.1, forward strand.
ATATGGTTGCTACAACCGGAATCTAGAAACCATATATCTTCACTATTTGTTTCAGCCATGTTACAAGCTAATAAAACATTATTTTGGCTGATATTTTATCTAGTGATATTTGCACTAGAACTATTACTCATATCATGCTGCTTCTTCCTACACTCATTGGCATAATGCCCATATTTTTTACAATAATAACATTGGACATTGGATTTTTCATACCTCTATCCTTGAGCATGTTGTTGTCCTCTTTGTTAGCTGTTGTATTGGCCTTGGATC
>APFE030031541.1:49632-99330 GCA_000404065.3 Pinus taeda
CAGAACATCTCATACGCACTGTTGTGCCATCCTTTCTCAATTGCAACTTCAACCAAAAAAAATTACATATATATATGACTACAAAAAGGAAATTACTTACATCCGTTTTTCTTGCCATGTTTCCGTAAAAAACAATAAAAATTAAATGACCTTACTAGCTTTTACTTGTGCCCATACTCCCGCTGAAATAAAAATAATAAAATTAAAAGTTTCACCAAAACTTACCAACCCACAGTAAATTGCATTTACTGTTTTACTGAGATAAACGGTGGTAAAAAAACTTTTACTTCACGTCAAATTTATTTTGCAGGCCTCTACTTCAACCATTAATCAATTTGACTTTGGAAACCCGTCGGGTCCGAGCTTTATGGCATAGCACTCACATATGAGAAAGTGTGCACCCATAGTTTCCCCGATTGCGAAAATACTGTGTACCTGATAATCTGTCAAAAAGGATTAATACCATCGTCGGGTCTGGCCCATCGGCTATTGCTCATTTATAAAAAGGTAATGCACCACTTGAAACGCCGATAGCGATACGCCGATGCGATATCGGTGATCGCTCATCACAAATAACATCAAAACATTATAAGTCCCCATTGCCACTTCGCCGATGCGATATCAGCGGATCGCACATGGCTTAGTCGCCCATCGCTGAAGTCGGTCATCGCTGAAATTTCTTGCTGCTGTGCTGTCCACCCGATGCAAAGTTGAAATTACACTTTCAACACTCTGAAGGGAAGGCCCGAGCAATTTTTTGCAAAATCTTCACGTAGGTCAACGACCTTCAAGACAATGTAGATAGCGGAGATTTCTACGCTGATATCCGAATCATCACAAAATCGATGAGAGAATATTGGAGTCAATGGAAGAAGTTTTGGGCCTTCTACATGACCCCATCCAAAAAGTGTAGACATCAGCAAAATTGACATATGTTACGGTGGAAAATATCAGCATGCAACTGCAATGGTGTATGCGCAGTAAAATTATAACTGCTGTATCATCCAAATCTTATCCTAGAACCTTTCACATTGGTTTATAGACATAGCTTTACTGTATTGTTCCTTGGTCCTCCATTAGCGGACCCCTTGATTGTTATGGTCAATATGACCGAGGATCCCGATAACTGCGGAATCTTTGCAATACTACCATATAAAAGACTCTCCAACGTTTCCGTGTGGACATGCTAATAAATTTAATCGCCTTCATGTCTATCAAAACTTACAGAAGCCTCTGTAATCCGTGGGTACAATTTCCTGTAACTGGTTGCCTTTCGCGATGTTTTATTAAGTTTACCGCAAAAAGCGTGCTATTTCGTGTTCATGGTCGACAATCTCATTTCCACGGATAGCGAGATTGGTGGTAAAATTTGAGATTTTACAATGTTAAGGAGATCTGTACAACCCTACATATGTTATACAACTGTCCAACATTGCTTACTAACCTTGCTTAACATTTCAAGAATTTTGGAGAGGTTTGATTTAAGATTTAAGAATTTGGCAACCTAATTTTTAATGAGATTGTAATTCTCTATAATTTAAATCGCAATTTTTAATACATTAACGAATTAAGCAGTGTGGAAAACCCTTAAAGTATTCAAATTGCGAAGACCCAGCGACATAAAGTTACAATTTTCTCAATTTTGACTTGAATTCTACAAAAATCACCAAAACACTCAAATCTTGTTAGACCCAACAAGTTAAAACTACAAGCTTCCCACTCCAATTTTCTTAATTTTTTTACTAGATATCAAGAAAACTCAACAAAGACGTTTACCCAACTAAAACTAAATATTGCTATAATAATTTCAATACAGTAATGTTTTATAGATTATATATTTATAATGGTGCTCATAATTCTTAATTCAAATTCTATATTCAATGGCTAAAGGTTTATCCATATATAACTTTAGGTTTTAAGATAAATGTTTACTTAAGGTTTTAAAACAAATTTTTTATATATATGTTTTACAATGTTGTCTATATAAAGTTATTCAAATTCTATGCATAATGGCTAATTAAAAGCTAATCTATATATCATATATTCTTTTTAATTGTTTTATAAATTTCTATCACATCATATGATAATGGAAAAAAAATGTTTAGTGATTTTTCCAAAGAATTTTATGTTAATTCTCTAATAAAATATTTTAGGCTGCACACTGGTCATGCATAGTTCAAACACGTGCCATGTATACATAACAAAATGCTAAGCAAGACAATTCTATGCAAGACAACACCATACTAATAAATCTATGTAGATTGAGTGACATGGTTTCCTCTCCACTAAGTGTTTGTGGGTGTTCTCTAGTCCATTGGATTATGAATTAGTTTTTACATGTTTATGTATATGTTGTATCTAAAATTTATAAAAATACTTATTTGTACAAATTTTTTGTAACATGGTAGTATATAAAAGATTATGTTGAACCTAGATTTGAATAAACTGAATTGGGTATATATGAAAACCTCATCAATGTGAATATTCATACATAAGAGAGGGTGAAGAAGGTAAGTATGTAGATAGGAAATGAGGGCTTATTGTCATATTGTACCACTACCATTACATTGATTTGCATTATCAATAAATATGATACAAATAGTAGGAAAGTGAACAAATTTGACTAGAATGCAATAATTATGGAAGCTTCTAATAAAGGAAAGATGCATCAAGAAGCTTTTAAATTTACAAGAAAAGTAAATAGACGTGTGTAATGCTTAATAAAATAAAATAACCCATAACCTATCCCTTATCATGAGTACAAAATAACACAATAACTCTACAATTTATGTAGCTTGACCTTCCTTCACATTCAACATGGTCTTAAAAGATGACCACAACATAGTCTTAAATGACAAACACAAATACCACTTTCAACACGAATCCACTTGTATCTCATTATCGTCTTCAAAGGAAGCCTTATGTTAACAACTTGAGAAGAAATTTATGACATAGACTTTGAAAAGCTTCATCCTTGTATATCTTCCTTTCAACTCTAAAAGAAAGTGCGTACACGAAAAAGGTGTAATTTAATATTAATATTTTATGACTTGATTGTAATATTAATGTGGAAGTATATTTTATGATTTGATTGTAACATTGATGTGTGGAAGAATGAGATGTCTATCTCTAACAAATTGTAATATATACTTTTCTGATTAATTCTTAGATGGAGAAAACATCATATCCATGACCATTGAAAATGTGTTGATGAAAAAATTCATAAACAAATGCACAACAAATAGTATGATGAAAAATCAAATTCAACAAAGAATAAATAAAATTTGTGAGGGAAATATGTAATAATTTACAACCTTTCAAGTAACGGTGTGAGCACATTAAGTAATAAAAATTAAATTAAACACATTAACATTAGAGTATCCTATAATAACTAAATAAATTTTATAAAATCATCGCCTAATTATAAGTTAAATAATTTTAAAATGACAAAACATTAGATATTGAAATAGTCTACATCATTATACCTCCAATGAAGATAAAATTCTAGTAAATAAATTTCCTTGGGGATTGATATAGACTTGCTAACAAGATTAAATCTGTAATTTTTTTAGAATCACAAACATGAAACAAATATTTAGGATTCTCTCAAGAATAAGAGTATGCAAATTTCATATGACCTTGATAAATAATCATTAAACAACCTAGACATAGGTATGATCTATAAATGAAATGGTTTAATAGTATAGATCCATGCATCAATGTTATGTATGACCAACACGATAAACATGAGACATGAGTAATCATAATGACACAAGTCCTATGTTTCCAAATGCATTCCGTATAATTTCATCTCCTATCTAATATTTGACAACATGTCACACACTCTTCAGTATCAATGTATATCGAATATATCACTAATCACATGTGTACACTTACTCTATCTAAATTTTGTGTGCACCAGTATCATCAAAATGGTCTTAGGGTTTGTAAGGTAAACAAACCTAACAAGTCTCATGATTAACGTTGATGAGATATATGTCAAAACTTATAACAATCATTAGGTTTCATTCAAATCCTAAATTTTTTTATCTCTTTGTGAATGTGGAAATCATTGCATTAGTGATGATACTTCCACTTTGTGTTGTATAAAATGTAATGCAATATCATTATATATAAGAATATTGACGAATTGTAACAAATGATGTTCTACACTACCTTTAAAATTATATATCTCATCAACATTTATTCCATTGGCCATGATTTATATGTTATGGTAGCTTAATATACAATGATATCCCATATTTATGTAATCTATGCATGTCACATATTTTAGTTATAGAAATAAAAATGTAAAATTAACCCAATGCTTATTCTTATGTTGGTTGCATTTCTTTGGTTCTTTCTCCCTTTTTATCCCTTGTATCATGTTTGTCTACCGTAACCCTTAATATAACTTACTTATTGATATACATAACTAATATAGATTGGATCACGATATTATTCATCATCAACCTTGATGTTTCCTTAGTTGAAAAAAATGAAGGAATTAGCTTGAAAGGTCATTTTAATGATATGTCCCATTTTTAGGAATTGCGGTTTGAAACTCTCTATAGCCATTCTGAGAATCAATCTGAATTTTTTCAATCTCATAAATTTCCTCTTTACGATAGGACCTTGAGAAATTGATATACAATCAATTATATTTCTAGTAGTGCATGCACATAATACATTAGATATTGAGACCTAGGTCCATTTTATATTGTTTGGGGTTATGATAATTTGACATGGATATATACTATGTCTTTTTTTTATGGGCATGATTGCCACTTTTTTTGCATACTTGATGGATGTGAAATTTACTTTATTTGGCAGGCATGATTTTCTATATCTAAGCATAGGTATGCACGCCTCAGGAAATGAGTTGTCTTCACTTGGTTTTTTTTTACATGTGTTGTTTTGATTTTTTTTGGTGAAATGTCCATAGGCCACTTAACAACATCCTCCCAAATATTCATAATGCACTTTTGCCATTAGATCCCCTTCTAACATCACATATACTGGAGCATCTATCATACAATATTTATGCACACTCATTATAAGATGCACGATTTATCTTTATAAAATCACCCCCTTCAATTTTTTGGACATTATTCCTCTAAATAACTATTAAAAAAAATAGTTTATTTATGAACCTTTTATTTAGGAATAACACACATATATGTGACCATTACTCACGAAAAGCACATATATACACTATTTTACTTCAAGAAACTACCGTATGGGTTCAATTTTCATTAAGACAATTTAAGTGCTTAATAATGATGAATTTATAGGTAGGGTGTATGGATTGTACACGGAGTTTACCTCTTGCATCTTGTCTCCAACAAAATAGAATACCTTCAATGTGTATTTAATGATTCCCTAAGTGGATGAAACAAGAGAGTATCTTTATGTTGGAAGATTAATTTCTTGTAAACATCTACAATCACCTAATATTTTAAGCATCCTTCAATTTAAGAAACTTATGTTTCCTTTTATTTCTATTATTCGTCTAGCATTAGAAAGAGACTCATCTTTCACTTTATTTTTCCTAAAGAGGATGATATCATAGAAGAGAACTTTAGTTGCTAGCATAGAGGGATCTCATGGATGGTTTGAGGTAGTTCCTATAATAAAAGGATTAGATGTATGTTGGCCTTTAATTATTGTTAATTCGATTAATAAAAAAGTCATTTCAATATATCTCAATTCAATGACTTTCTAATATATATTATTATGATGAATTATTTTCTCTATTTGTATCATGGTGACAAATGAACTTTGCTTTGAATATGATAAAATCATGCATTCTTGTTTCATTTTAATTTTATGTTATCACAAAGGATATTGGAGTAAGGATATCTAGCTATTGGATCTACTTCAACCTCACTTTTTCCAATTAAGTGATCGAACCCTTAAAAACAAATAATAAACATCTATTCTTTGTTATCTCATTAAAGTGAATGTTTCTTCCCTTAGCCTATTATGGTTTGTAACCTTTACCATAGGAAGAAATTTCAGTGAATAGTCTTATATCATCCCACACTGAACATGTTTTCATATCAACATATTCCAACCAACATATGTCTAAGTTCTTTGAGCTTCGTCTTTTCGAATTCTCAAAACTTGACATCATACTACCATAGTGCATAATTCTCTTCCCATTATTCTCTAGTTCAAGTTTTTTCCCCATTGGAAAAAGTGGTTATACTTCAACTTTTACTAAAATAGGAGGTCATATGTGTAATTATTCCTTCTAATTCTAAATTTGCATACTTTCAACCAACATGAGGGATTTACATGATGCAAATCCACTAGTATCACCTTCATCGCTATTACGAGGGTTTTGCTCATTGATGGGGATAATAATATGGTAAAATATCATGTGGCCTATATCTCCAATCAATGAGTGGAATTTCTATTCTTCTCAAGTAGCTTGAATGGTTATTTTTAGTTACATGAACTACTTGCTACTCAAATGAAGTAAGACCAATTTGTCAACTTGGAAACTTTCCTCTCTCCTACGATGATATACACAACACGTTTTCACTTCTATGACAATTTTCAATTGAATACCGGCCATCTCAAACTATTTTTTCCATCATTTCATGAATCACAACATTGATGTGTTGTTCCCACAATATATTTCCATAGCTATGTATAGTGTCAATGGTTCCTACCCATTTTCAAATCAAATGGATTGTATCCCATTACAAAACTCTTCTCCATGTTATAACTAAAATGGGACACATCCAAAAAATATGATCAATTATATTAGTTTTATGCACAAAATGCCTTAATCTTACAAAATGCAACTGGTACATTATATTTTCCCATCAACCTGTGTATGAAAGTGGAAATTAATTGATAGGATGGTTCCAATAATATTAATCAAATATCCCTAAAATCATTCCAAGAAACTTATGTAATTATCTTACATAATGCTTAATAGAATACCCTAATACTTCATAACGTTCTTAGTAAAAAACTTTGCAACTTCCTCCATTGAATGCAACAATTTTTTTGGCAAATACATAACATACATGGAAAATGACCAACCAACACAATAATCCCATTATACCTTTGTTTGACCAAATGTTTGTGTGATGAAGTTCATAGAAACACTTTCCTGATGTTTCTGTAACATTGGCAAAAGTTGTAGCAAACAAAATTATATCCTAGTTTATGTATTGTATTGTTGGCACATAGGACGACTACAAACATATTTTTCCATGTATTTCCTCATATGTTCCCAATAGTAACCTCTTTTTAACAACATCAATTTCTTTAATTTTCTTGGGTGGCTAGCACTAGGTTAATCATGGGACTTCCTTAAGAGTTCCTTACAAATCTTACATCACAAAGGAACATAGATATGACCAACAAAGTACAAAATCCCATTTCCCATTCAAAACCTCTTTATTTTTATTTCCTTTAAACGCTTCATGAATTTCAAAACTATGGGATCCTTGTGAAATTTATGTTTGATATTTCCTTGCATGTAAAATCTTACATTTGGCTACCCATAGCCACCAGAAACTTGTCCTCATACAAGGTTGCAATTTGTGTCTTCCTATTTAATGCATATTCTATTATGTTCAACTTTCTTGGGTACTTGGTTAGTATCCAATGTTCATATTTACCTCAATTAAGAAATATTTTCACCTTACCTTCTTAGGTGGAAACTTTAGCTGGGTGGAAAAGTAAATTGTTGCCACACTATATGCATTCACAAAAAATAGTTTTCCTACCAAACAATGCTTCCATTCTTGCTAGAAACATACAAATAAAATCATTTATTTCATCTGTTATCGACCATTGGAGGACATTTCAATGAAGAGACTACTCCAATGGAACATTTTAATGCCCATCTACACTTGAAATGACTATTTAACTTATATGAATATTAACATAGGCGTTCAAGCAATTATGTGCCTCAATTCACAAAGTTCTTCTTGACACTTCTCCATCCAATTCTAATGAGGCAAAAACCATTTACTATGTATTCAAATACTTTGTATTAACACCATGAGTCAAATCTCTCACTGATATTTTTGGAGAGAAAATATTAGCATAGATCATAAAAAATGCATAATACATATGCACCATAATACCTCAATTCAATATTAATTGAAAGGTGATCAATCTTGGTAAATACTTGAACCATGTGATCTCTGGTAATCAAATTTCTATGATTCTATGTCAAAATTTAACATAAGATGGGTGTGATCATTTCCACGCAAGTCCTTGTCTACACAAGGTTCTTGGGCCACACTAAAAGGTTTTTGATTCATTAATTAAAATGTAAAGCAATACATAAAATGCCATTCTTCTAGAATTCAGTTTCAATTTTCATCGCAAGGTTTCCAACACATTTTACACTTCTAATGCACTCACAAATTTGTATTAAAAACATCCACTTTAGCTCGATATCCAAGGGAACTTTTCTCATCCTATTATGGCCATGCTTCTATTCAATTCAACGTAGATCTGACCTCTAGGATATTATTTCAACTAGATCTCAACCCTCAAAAGACAGAGAAACTCAATTTGATCAAAATCACCCATTTCACAATTTCATGTTGTCCTCACACCTCCAATAATCTACTAATAGTTGGGCACCTTGTCCTAGTCAATTTTACTCCTACAAAAACATCAAAAATGGATTTGTTTTCTCGAGACCCTCTTGTGCACATAGAGAACAACTTCTTCAACCAAATAATTAACACATAATTAGACTTCGACTTAGAAAAAATCAAATGAAAAATACATGCATTGTCTTTCCTATACAACAATTCATAGTAATAGAGATACAACATATTCCATTATAGTAAACACATGAATAACCTTTCATTAAACTAAATTTTTGCATACATATGCTTACAGGAATTCATTCTCTCTTGGAATGATTTACCATGCATTTGGCCATTATTTTTTCCCATCCTTACAATGTTTTAGATAAAATATACAAACAAAACCATTTTTATTAGATCCATAAATCACTCCAGAAATCAATCATGCTTTCAAGCAAACTTTATTTTTCCTTATCGACAAAATCTTGCCTATCTATAGATTTTATAAACCTATGAATCATACTTCCTATAATAGTAAAATAAACTAGATTATTTACAAGTAAGGAATTAAAATTCCTTTTCAATGTTGAAGGACCTTTTTGAGATTTCTTTTCAAAAATCTCAATGGTTCCAGGAAGCTTTAATTCTCCTACATGATACTCCTAAAGCAAAATAATTTCATTGCCTCCTAGTCATGTGTCATTCATTCCCGAATCCTCCAAGATCCCAAACTTTTTTTTGTAGTTGTACATCATTTTCTTTGTGTTGTTGTCCTTATACTCCTGCAATTTTCTTCATACTTTTTCTTCGAATTCCTATGTTGAATTCTTTCCTTAATTTTGTTGATCTACATTTGTGCAATCATATCTATCATGTTGTTGATTGTTTCCTTCTTCCTAAAATACCTCTTTTTATGTATACTTTCCATTAGCATTCATATTTCTTTGATTTCAATGTCGAACTTATCCTTTTGCTGGAACACATTACTAGCACTACTTATTTCCATGCATATTTTGGAATTTAAAATTGTTATGGTTTCCATTCCCATTTGAGTATCTCCATAATCACATAGTTTTTCAAATATATGTAAATTCCTTCTCTAGAACTGCTTTCTGAAAGATTAAATTTTATATTATACATGTCATTCACTACAACAAATACTTTGCTCATTAAATTCTTCTTGATCTTCCTATTTACCTTTTACATCCTAGTGATTTTCGTCTTGATTGTCCTCTAAGAAAAATTCCTAATTTGTATCTCCTTATGTTAAAAAAAAAGAAAAAAAGAAAAAAAAGAACATAAACATTTTCATGAGACAAACTTGCCTCATCTTCTCTCATCTCATATTTTTCTCATTACAATTGTTGTCATTTGTCTCCATCTCTAGGAAATAGAATAAAATTCTATCTCTGATCTGGATTTAAACAGGAACGCAATAAAATACAGAGATAACCATATACACAAAGATGCAGTGGAAATAATGCTTCATTTCATTAATGGAAAATACCGAAATATGCTTACAACCAGAAGTGGAAATAAACCAACTAGGGCGATGGTAGCTTATCTCTAAGAAGAGATGTGGCGGCTACATGGGTCTGAACTGTTCCAAACTGTGTTACAATGAGGCTCGAAGGCCTATTTATTTTTGAGAAATAATGGAAAACCCTTCACATTCTAAAACCTAACCCTAAAAGATGAAATGCCAAATTGTGGGCCCCGTTTGGGTAAATTGGTACATCAATTTCCCGGGGTCGTAACTTTTGCATACAATCTCCGTTTGATGCATACGATAGCTTGTTAGAAATATCTATCTAAGAACTACCACTTTGGGAAGGGTAACATCAATCCATGGACCCATGTTGCCCCTAGATTTCCCAAAAAACATCGTTTAGGGCCTCAAAACGGCTCTGGATGTTTAGGACCCGAAAAAACTGCTAAAAATAGTAAATTGTGCTATAATTACGAAAAATGAAAAGTTGAAAGAGATAGTTACGGGGGTCCAAATGGGATAGGTGGGTGGCCACCGACATCCACCTGGATCATTCCTCCCCCCTTAGGAAGCAATGGTCCCCATTGTGTTGAGTTCCTCCATCTGCTGAACTTGTCCTGCAATCTCTGATGTGTCCAGTAATGGTGTGAAGCATGGTCGACGATGGTCCACATTGAACACTTGGTGCAGGTGAAGAAGTGGAGGAATGATGTGCTCCAAAGCATTGTTTCCCGTAGCCTTGTCGCTGGTGTAAGGACCATGTCAAAGTGGTCTGCGTTTCTAATAGGTTCTGGTAAGGCATTCTCTTTGCAAATGTAACCAAACTTTGTCGCCCGCTTGAAACTTGTGTGGTACCCCTGTGGGTGAGGAGAAGTTGTTCCTGTGTTCTGTCATGACTGTATCCCTCTGCTGCTGCTGCTGCATGGAGGAACCCTTTGCGGGGGTCATGGATGTAGCAACGATCTTCCCCTTACTTTGGGAGTGAACTAGACAGATGAATTTCCTGGTTTGGGAGATGAGCTTGTTGCCTTTCTTAGTAGTGATCAAAGAGGTGGCGGTAGGTGGGGCTACCTCCGGTATCCCCTATAATGAATTATCCAAAGAAATAATGACAGCGTGAGGCCTTGACTCATACACACCATGTCGCCTCCACAAGTATGGTTGGCCTAATAGTACATCGCAAACATCCAGAGGTGTAACATCACACAATACCTCATCTGTGAGGGGCTTGATGCTATAGGGAAGGCGTCACTACTGGAAAACTTTGAGATCTCGTCCTTCATGAAGCCACCTGATACTATACAGTTGCGGGTGTGGTGTAGTCAGTAGGCCCAACCGCTTCACAACATCTACTGAAACGAGGTTCTTTTGGCTGCCACTGTTGACAATGAATCGCAGCGGTGAACACTTCACCCACATCTGTGAGTGGAAAAGACGTTCTCTCTCCTTTAGATCTTTGGGCTCATTCTTATGATTCTTGGCAGTGGCAACAGTGGCACTGGGATCCGCATCAATGATCTGCTTCCCTACCATTCCCCTTGTCAGGTTCTAGCTCAGGGTCGGAACATGCCTCTGATTTAGATGCCTTCAACTCGGCCACCAGCGACTGCTTGGTCTGACACTCACTTGTGTTATGAGTGGGACTCTTGTGGAACTCACACCACTTTCCCATGTCCTTCTTCGGCTTCATGGTGTTGTTCTTTTCTTGTGGCTTCGAGGGGTTGTCTTGGGTCACCCCTGCCTTGGCTTTGTCCTTTGGGCTTCAGATTTGCAGATCCAAAGTCTCGCTTCTTCTGTTTGAAATTTTGCTCGATTTTGACAGCGTATCGGTATGCTGTGCCGAGTGAGGAGATGTTCAAGAACTCCATCTCTTCCTTGATGTTTCTGTGTAGGAAACCACGGTATTTGAGTACAAGATGCAGCTCATAATCTTTGATACCCAACTGTGTGCGAAGGGTATGAAAAATGTTTGTGAACTCTGGCACATCTTGGTCTCATCCCTGCCGCAGTGTGGTCCATTTGATGTATTTGTCCTCATACGTTTTGACGGGGTAGTACTGCTCCTTGATGGCATCTCAGAATGAATCCCAAGTGGGTGTGGCTGAAAATAGTGAGCTTGTGCTTCAATCCTTCTACTCGTAGTAGGTTTCCCACCAGTCCTTGACATGGGGGGTTGATTTTAGAAGAGCGAAAACAATATTTTCACGACTCAAAAATTCATGAACAGAAAAATAACCCTCTAGCAGATTTAACCATTTATCTACGACATTTGCGTCTATCTGACCCTGGAATATCGGGATTTCAAAATTAACTTGTACCTTAAAGGGTGTGGCATTTCCAGAGTAGCTGCTAGAAGTTGATGCGTCGCTTCTAGGTGGCCGCTAAAGGATCTGGGCAAAGCTCTCCATCATCGCGTTCCGTTGTCGCTCGAGGGCTTCTTCGAGAAATATTTTGATAGGATCTCTTGCCCCCTCATCTTTCTTCTCATCCGCCATGGGAGGCCATCGAGATTTGCGAGGCTGGTCTTGCAAAGGTTCGACTAGTTCAAGCCCTAACTCCTTATATCTCAATCTCGTTGGGAACATGCAAAGAAAAACAGAGAAAAAGCAGACCGCTTTGATACCACTGATCCAGATTTAAATAGGAACGTAATAAAATACAGAGATAACCATATACACAAAGATGCAGCAGAAATAATGCTTCATTTCATTAATGGAAAATACTGAAATATGCTTACAACTAGAAGTGGAAATAAACCAGCTAGGGCGATGGTATCTTATCTTTGAGAAGAGATGTGGCGGCTACATGCCTCTGAACTGTTTCAAATTGTGTTAAAATGAGGCTCGAAGCCCTATTTATTGTTGAGAAATAATGGAAACCCTTCACATTCGGAAACCTAACCCTAGAGGATGAAACGCCAAATTGTGGGCCCCATTTGGGTAAATTGGTACATCAATTTCCCAGGGTCGTAACTTTGGCATACGATCTTCGTTTGACGTGTATGATAGCTCATTAGAAATATCTATCCGAGAACTACCACTTTAGGAAGGGAAACATTGGTCCATGGGCCCATGTTGCCCCCAGATCTCCCAAAAAACGTCGTTTAGGGCCTCAAAACGGCTCCGGAAGTTCAGGACCCGAAAAAACTGCTAAAAATAGTAAATTGTGCTATAATTACGGAAACTGAAAAACTGAAAGAGATAGTTACAGGGGTCCAAATGGGATAGGTGGGTGGCCACAAACGTCCACCTGGATCAATCTCCTTTATTATAACTTCATGTTCATCATATTTCTTTGTACCTGAAAGCATATAATTAATATAAAAACTAAATTTCACCTTTCTTTCCTTATATTTAATAGGAAATTATTCCTTGCTAAGCATTATTGAACATTTCTCCTCTCTAACTATAATATTGGGTTCTCCTCAAAACCTTTCCAGTGATTTTATTTCATCAGATTTCATGATATTTTCATTTGAATGCTATTCATTATCCTCCCTTTGACAAACTCCATGAAGCAATTTTCCCTTCTCTTCACTCGCGATTTCTTGCAATTGTGCACAATCAACTATATTCACCCATTGCATATGATTTCCATTTTGATTTTCCTTATGAAACAATGATGTTTCATCTTCTTCCATAACATAAATCTACTTTGTTCTTCTCTCATGCTTTCAAAAAGCATACCTCCACCTTATTTATCCTATATGACAGTTTTGTGTGACTGTCCAACTTCGACAACACCTACAACCATATAAAAATCAATAGTTTTAAAATAATAAGACTCTATGGTCTTATTTGATGACTTAGTCATCAATTCCTCATACTGCTCAGAACTTTCCACATAATTTACAATATATTATATAGATATATTCTCATCATCCTCATCACTATCCTCACCAAATAATGGTCCGTGTTGTGGTTCACATAAATGAACTATTTCTTCTATCACTAGCTTTTGTCTAAACTTAGGTCTACTAGTTTTCTACTCTCTCCTCAAGTCATCCTTTAGCATGTGTATTAACTTCTTTCTCAATTTTTGTGCAAACAAATGCACTATAGGCTAGGTGATCTACTTCTTAATACTACATCCATATCTTTGTTCTTCAACATCTTGTTGTAGTAGCTCCATAAGGATATTCAATTGTTTCTTCGTCTCAAATAATTCCTTATCAAACTCTTCATGAATTATCTTCCTCTTGATGTCTTTCACCTTGAAATATTATTTCCTTTTATTGTGGATTTCCCATGAACATTCTTTATGAACTTTGATAGTCATCTTCTCTTTCTCTTGTGTGAAATTCACTTTGTCTATTAAGCCTATGCAATAGTAAGTATATTCCACCTTGCTATAATTACATCACCAACTTTCCTCCTTTAAACCTAGTGTTTGGTGGACAAATATTTTCTTTATAATGAGACATATCTCCCTAGACTTGGGAATCAAGTCTTGAACAAAACAAACGAGTACATAAAATAATTCCATAGTTTACCATCAAATCATAGATAGAATATTCGATGAATGGTTCATACCTTTTTTGAAGTGATTTTCCTCACTATTGCTTGATTAATATTTGAATCTCATTCTCAACACTCCAAGAAGAGACTTACAAAGAAAATCATATAAATGATAAAAACATATGATACATAAATGACATAACATAAACTATACAAGTGATCAAGGGATATCATAAAAATCATCATAACAATGAGTTTGGGAAATAAATATGCATTTGTATTAAGAATGAAGAAAATGAGAGAGTTAGAACCAAGGCTTGTTGTTGAAAGATTCCTCCCAATGATCCTCAATTATAATCTTTCAATAAAAAAATATTTAGTTTATACTTTAGCTACATGAAAGTATAGCCTCAAGTGTCAAAAATTCAACCCCTTTTCCTCTGAGTGTACTGATTTTATATGCTAGAGATGGAGGTTTGAGATCCATTAAGGAATATGTTTGAGATGCAGGTACAAAATGGATGGGATGTGATCCACTATGGTAGGTATGAGATTTATCATGCTAGGAGTTTGAGCTTAATATCTTCACTACTTGGAAAGATACCTTTATGAGGTTTCTAGAGTGGAAGCTTTGTTGCATTTTTTATTTTTTACCCATGTAAGAAGACTGTCGCACTTTTAATGAAGGTAAGTGGTGACGACATCACTAGTCATTTACTTCAGAAGGTGCATTGTCACAGGTTGTGATCTTTTCACCTTTGACGATCTCCATAATTAGGGTTTTTTAGGTATTTAATTGATAGTTCTTATAATTCATGAAGAGGTATTTCTTCCATCTTTCTCAGGGATTTATGACCACAATTCTTCAAATAGAAAATGATCCAAATTTGGCATCATTTTGATGGATGTGACAAATTGAGATGTAGCATATTCCACCCTAAATTAAAAAGTCATAAAAAGGTATAATTACTGAAGTGCCTTATCATGCAAAGGTTAGAATTAAGGAAACACTAGTTGGAAACCAAGAAGTCAATAGTCAAGAGATTAAAATACAATATCAGCATATAATCATATATGAGGTAGGCATCCCCATAATTAGAACAAATAACTCTATAGATAAGTATGGAAATGTAGAAATATCCATGCCAATAAAATGAATTCATGGGAAGCAGACATACATTGTGGATCCATGCTCGAACATAGCCACCATACATACTTAATGGATCTATGTCATAGCCATGAATACTCAAAACTCCACACAACCTAGATGTATCAGAAAAAATCTAGGGTCTTCATCTTTATCTATTTCTGGTACAAATCTAACCATGTGAATAAATGCCTTGAATTCAAACACAGTAGAAACCATTTGATTACTGGCCAATGATTAAAATCATTAACAAATGTGAGAGAAACCACCAATAATGACAATGTCTTTGAAGGTACTCTAGTATAATCTATGGGGTGTGATTAAATTATCTAAGGTTGAAGGCACATATAATCATTTGATCAAAGGCCTATAATGAAAACATTTCATTGAAAGCGAGGAAAAATGTCATTGAGTCATGCAAGCTCCAAGGTACTAAAAAGGGTTTCTAGATCAACGTCATAGATGATGTGATGAAGTCAATAAGTAGTGATCTATCATAGGAAGGCCCACAACATTAAACAAGTATTAAGATTTGAAGAGTAAAGGAGGAGTGATACAAGACTGACTCAAGAATGGTTGATGTAATAGAAGGATTTAAAGACTCCAAAATGGTTTGAACCATATGTAAACCTCTCTTGAACATATTGGTGACACAACAACTGACTTGGGAACATTTGAATCAAAATAGGAGAACAGACAAATATGAAGGCTTTCACTAAGGTATGATCACATGAGAGGTAAATGGATTTCCCAACCCTGACACAAAAATGTGATTGAGTATTATTTTTGATAGTGACCTACTTCCTTTTCAAATACAAAAGATGAATACTTTTTTCTCGATTCCCCCACCATTATTTTCTAGTACATTTTTATTTTTACACAAGCTTGAAGAGGATAACATATGCTTAAGATATAAGCTCATCCTTTCGATGAGTCCTTCAAAGTAGTTTTAATGAACCATGATAAGGAGTGGTTCGGTCTTATCATGATTGATAAGTCCTACATTTTTTACATCTTAGGAGTCCAATGAAGGGGTAAATTTACTTCCTTTTCATGTTTAGAGAGTTTGAAAAAATAAAAAAAAAATGAAACTCCATAAATTTATTTTTCATAAATTTAGTCTCTTGAGGCGAGAAAAATGCTAAAACAATACAAGGGAGAACTCTTATAGTCATGATTAAGTAAAGCATTCTTTTTCATAATTAGTCTACTCAATTCGTAAAAGGGTTAAACTTATGTTGGGTCAAAATTCTTTCAAATACCTTTTGGAGTGTGAAAGAAACAAGTTCAGTCGACTATATTTTCATGTTTAGAGAGTTTAAAAGGAGCATAAATAGGGCTCCACGGGATTCCTTTTTTTGTACAGTTTTAATGAGCCCAAAAAAGTGATAAAAGTATACTCATTGAATAAGGTTACATTTCACAATTTTAACCTATTATCTACAAAATTAAATAAAAAATCATCATCTTCACCAAAAAAAAAGGATAAAAATGGTTTAATTATGATTAGTTAGGAAAATTTGGCAAAAATAATAATTAAAATGACTTATATTCCTTTAAAAGTAAAAAAGATAATTTTATTTTCAACATTTGAATTTTTCCTATTTGTAGAGCTAGAAAATCCCTTTTCACTCTCGATCTTCAAGACTTGATTACAACAAATCTAGTGGAAAATTTTAGACATGGTCTGTTTTGGGTAAGAGTCCTGTCGCTTCTGTCCATTTCTACGGGTTTAATTTTAATTTTTAGTTGTGAAATATTAGGGTTCATGCTTCCTAAAAGTCATGTATTACATCAAAGGTCCATCGCATTAATGAAGATCAATGTTTTGATGATCTTATAAATTCATAGTTCTGAAGGCCAATTCTATGATGACATCGCACTATTTGCAAAAACAACCATGATGGGCACATAATGCATTAAAATTTTTGAATTTATGATGAAAAAGCTCAAAATTTTTAGGTGTTTTTTATCTAACATTTCTCCTTTTATTTTAATATGCTTTTGATCCATCAAGATATTCGAATGGAAATAAAGGGAGAATGAAGCTTAATATATTATAGCAGCAAATGATGCAAACACCATGCTGGCACTTGGAAATGTAGATTAGCATTTTTTTTTTCATGATTTACAGCATGAGAGCTCAACTAGAACTCCTAGAATAGTTAGTAAGGGCATGGAATGTTAATGAACAACATTTTTAGATTGGAACTCATACCCTTAGCATATTTCATATCTCTCCCTTTTTCTATGTTAAATTACCATAGAGAAAATTTGTAAAATGCCGTAAGGTAACCAACAACTAAGCTATTCATATGTTTTCTTGCACTTTTTTTCTCTCATACTTAAAAAAAAGGCTTTATATACTTCTGATCACTTCCTAAGAAATTTTATTCAATAATTTTACTCTTATATTGTTGCTACTATGGTTACATATTCAATGTCCTCTTAATTTTGTAAATTGAGTGTTCTGTTATCCTTGAGATTTATGTTTAATTTTCGTAAAATAATAACCTTGGAAAACACACACACACACACGCACACACACATATGCCATTTCCATCAGAATGATAATTATGTGCAAATGGATACCCGCCGCAAATTTTTTGGTAAGTTTTTTGTTTCCTTAGTGTGCTTCTCCCACTATATTTGGAATAGTACTAAGGTTTCCATGTGATTTATCCTCATATTTGTTTTACATTTAACTTGATATGTGCCTATACAATGGTTATAGTGACAAACTCATGTTGACAATTTATTTCCACTGCTATTGGTTATTTGGAAAATTCAAGCTCTTGTCTTTGGACTCACTGCTATGTTAGTCTATCATAATTGTTTCATTCTTTGGGTTTGATGAGTGTGCAATGTTACAACTCTAAAATTTCATTTTCTTTTAAAAGTAAAAACTCTATTCCTTACTTCTTTTCTCTCTTGTCAATTTCTCTCTCATACCGTAATTATGTTTTGACTTCTTGCATGTTTACCATGGCCATAGTTTAAGCCATAGGATGGCCACTTAACATTGCTTCTTCTCAGTTATGAATAATTCTTTTAATATATGCTTTTATCTACAAATTATTATTTGGTTGTTAGTTCTTATTTTATTGTTCCCATAGTTACCATGTACTATGTTCGTTTATAGATATTATAACTCTCTTCTACGATGTTGAAGGTTTAATTTTTCTCAAGAATGTTATTCTGATGGAGTTATAGGCCGCCTCGAAAATCTTACACTGGTTCTTTCGCTCTTTACAGGTTAGCATATACCCTAAAACCATTATGATGTTAGAAATTACCATTTTTTTGAAACCCTAATTGTGAGGGTTAGTACTTAAACTAGATGTGATTTTCCTTGAACTATGTTAGAACAAGGATGAATTGTATAGTGTATTATTTTACAAGTTGTGACTGGCATTACAATTTACTGCTAGAATACTAGGTCACTCCCTTTCTCTCTCTCCCTCTCTCTTTATGTGTGGCACTCTCTTTCTCTCTCTCTCTCTCTTTATTTGTGTGTGTGTGTGTGTGTATAACATGTGGACAAGTTTTCTAGTTGTATATTTTTTTTATGTCCAGAAAATAGGGCTTTTGGCTATATTTAATTGTCTCCTCTAGTATGATAGAAATTTTGAGATTACTTTGTGAAACATCGTCGCAATTGTCAGTATAAAATCCATAGTGTTATCCTCTAACCTATACGATTTGTCATTGTTACATTAACTATATAAGAAGTGCATGTATATATTTTAAAACTTACCTTCTAGTACCCTTATGCTAAACTTTGAACACTTCGTAATTACCATAGTTGGAAAAAACTAGTCATTAAATATCACCTTTACTTTTCACACAATCCCATAACTTCTTCTCCTACTCATTTATAATCTTTTCTTCTAGATAAAAATGTTAGCTTCCAATAATTTTTGAATTCTACTCTTTTGAAACAAACATAAATATGCATTTCTAATGTTCATACATTCTCGTTACAACCCTTTCTTGTAAGGAATATTGTTAGCATATAGAGTAAATTATTTGAAGTGAATTCCCATTCTTTTGAAACATTTTTCTTCTCATAACTCAACCTATTCATATTAGGATCCTTTTTGGGAGAACTCAGAGGCATTCACATTCCACATAGCCATGAACTTAGCAACCATTGGTTCTCCCCAATCTACCCCCAAAATTTTAGAAAAAATAGATCATAATAGGAGTTATTAAAAAAAATGTCTTTTACCTCCTGAACCCTTAACAATGTCCTACTAAAACTTTGGGCTAAACCAGTATTTATCTCCTACTAGTGTTACTTCTCAAGAATATGTCTTTCTCTACCATAGAACTTGATTTGTCATAGATTCCACATTATGGCATTTATATCCTATTAAAAGTTTTGTGGCTTGTAATATGTATTTCTTGTCTTTTTCTCCTAGAGGAAAACTAACAGAAGGATGATTTCATTGTTTTATTTCTTCCTCTCTTGGCACAATTGAATCCAGTTATTTTTCCTAGCAGTATGGGATAAATCTCTCAGTATTATCCTCTAATTTTTCCCAGAGAGGATTAACAACTCAAAACAAATTTCTAATTTTATTTTTATCAATAATATCTAATTTATATCATTCATCGTACATTATTTAATTCATACATCCATAAATTGAATAACATCAAATAAAATAAAGTAAGTTAGGGGTTTCTTTAAGGGTATTATAGTCTATTTTCTTAGAATGTAGTCACGTTATTCTTTTGTATCTTTGCACCATGTGTTGAGAAACTATTTCCAATCAATTAGTCTTTTATGAATGATGGTATTTGTTATAGTTTGCAAAGGTGGTCAATATACCACAATATTTCCAACAGCTTTGTCAAGAAGGAACCTATGCAACAAGGTGGGTATCGTACAAAAAATGTTTTCATGAATATCATCAAGAACCTTGATTTAATATGCTCGAAAAAATTTCTTTCTTCAATTGCTTTTTCCTCGTAGAATTCATCAAGGATCATCTCTAGCCACTCATGCAAGTTTGTTTGACATTGTTTGACAATTTCAATAATAACCAGGTGACATTTTTTGGTTTTCCTATGAGTAGTCTGGTCAAGGAATATTTGAATCTCTTTCAAATCTCTTTCAATGAAATCTTCGTCCAGTTCTATAAAGAAACTGGCCCTTGCTTCTACTATTGACAATTTATTTCTTCTCACATGGTTCTTCAGGTAATTGTTAAATTTGGTCTCCCACCATTATTGCATCTCTTCCAAGGTTAATATTTATGCTTACATGTTACTCATAGTTGATACGAGTAGTACCAACAATGGAACAAATGTTGTAATATAAGGAAAAGTAAACATGGTTACCAATAGTAAGGAAAAGAAGTGTTACATCGCAATGCACATAAGCAAGCATAGAAGAGAAACAAAGTAGTAGAGAACTAACAAAAGAAAACTTTTTATTATATATATCTTAAAGACAAATAAAATTGATACATTGATATATATACTTTGTCGGGATATTTACAATAGTTTAATTATCTGAACTGACTCAGCTAAACCGACATGTTTGTCAGCTTGACTACGTTGTCAACTGACTTAGACTATGATTTTCAAAATCGATTGTCCAACAATTTGAGGTATTTATCTTATTCCTCTTCATAGATTATGTGGATTAGTTTATTATCACTACATTTAATACCCTTATTTTGGTTTCTGTCATAATTGAAACGTATTCCCTTTACTCTTCTATGATCCATTTATTTTAGTGTCAACCTGGCTAATTGAGTGAGGATAGGATAGGGTGAATGACCTCTGTAGTAATTAGTGACAATTCTTATAGTGTCCATATTTTTACTTTTCGTTTAACTTTCCAAACTTAATAATACTCTATAGCTTTAGTTCAAAAGTGTTGCACTTCATGTTGGATGCTTTACTTTAAAGTTCCCATAAGAAGGTCTAAAAACTCATCCTTCAAAATGTTCTTTACCTTGACACTCAACTTTTGGAATTGTTTAATGTGATTTATAGTTGGAAATCTTCATTGAAGATTTACCAATTTGTTAGAGAATGTATTTCTCTTTATATTCCCACATTATGCTATAAATTCCTCTATAAAAATGGATGGATATATAATATAATTCTTTTTCATTTCACAAAGCCATGTATACCATACAATTTGATCTTGATATAAATACAAAGATGAAATTGTTACCTTTTGTAAAGCTACCACTTGGCGTACCATCAAACCTCCTCATAAAAATCTTAGAAATGAAGTAGTTTCTTGGTGCCAAATTGAATCTTTGATGCTCAAATCTTGGAGTGATGAATGATTATGATTTTATGATTCAATATTTGTGACCTCCAATTGTGATAAAATACTCTTTGTATGTGATTAAGTCTTGACAATGTTTTTCTCATTATTTTCATGATTTTCGTAAATCTCCATATTCCTTTTAGGATTCCTTTTTGAGAGATTATTTTTCATGTAATTCGTGAAATTTTTTATTTCTTCCTAAAAGGATTTACACATTTCTTCCTTTGTGGATTTTATTTATTCCTTATTTTCACTGATCTGCAAGTCCTCCATCCCCAGTTCGAATCCGGTGTCGCCTTGTTGAGGTAAGTAAACGGAAGGAAAAGGTTTGTATTCCATTAAGAACTCTGAGACATATTGGTACATATTTCAATATAGATAGTGAAGTTACGTACAATGATCCCGAATCTGTCATGAATGTACGAGCCCCCTGTTATTATGTTGAACAAAAGGTTTCAAACCTGTCCATATTGCAATGTCCAAGTGATGGATGACTTCTATACATTTTATTTATACATTTCATCCATCTTACTTTTCATTTCCTTTTTAAGGACTTCATGAAAAAAATCATAACATAGCCTTGATTTTTTAATTTGGGGAACCTATATTTTAACGCTTGACATTTGTTAGATGTCATGTTTAGGCTTTTATGGGTCATAATATTTTTGTATAATTTGTAAATAATAATAATAAAACTAATAATTGCTTGTATCACAATCTTTAATCACCCAAAAATGGGTCTTCTAATCAAAATTTGTGCCAATTGTAAGTTGTGTACCTTTAAAAATTCAAATTGGAGACTAATTGGATGGTTAACCTATTTCTTCATATATATTTGAAATTTGAGCCCCCTTATGAGTTCAAAATAATGGTTTGTAGCACTATAATATAATTTCTTAAACTCTAAAAATTTCATAGTATGAAACTTCATGATAGATGAAACGTCCCTCGGTATACCTTATACAAAAGACACAGGATAATTATTTTTATCAAGTTTTACAAATATTTAGCATTCAAATACCTATCACATACTTAATTGTTAATCAAATGATATAACCACAATAATTAAGTGAAGTAATCGTGGAAAATGAATAATAAATTTCATAAAGGACTACTCATGAGTATAACTTGTGAACTTAATTCATTTTGTTGCAGCTTGCTCGTTAACATTCTTCAATTAATGAGAGCATATTAATAGCACATTGACTGATGTAAATTACAATTTCATCTATGTTAAAAATATCATCCATATAATAGAATAGGAAAGCACATAAATAGATACCAACATTACCTTGGAAACTGTGAAGGCAAAAACCAGCAAATGTTTATGTTATTAAACATTTTGTATGGGAGTTCGTCCCTCACTCAATGGAAACAAGGGAGTCGATACATTTCCAATTGTTGAAATTATACAAAAGAAACATAACCATTAATTCAAGCTTAACTAGCTAGAGGCTATTACATTAAAAATGATTTCACATTTTTTGAACACCTTACCCCAATGTTCTTCAAGCAAAATGTCTTCGTGTCATAGATATTTACCATAGTAAGTTACTATTTAAACTACAATTTATGATATTCCACTTTGCATGTAACCATAGTGATACATAATGACCTCATTTCCTATAATAATATTAGTTATAATGCATCTTTCGATTATTTCAAAAGGGAACATTTTAGAAATTATCATTCCATCTTTATGAAAGTGACAATTATTTTTTGTAAACACTATCATTAGGAACTCTTACGTAATGATTATCCATAATATCAATTTATCAAAACTCAAAAGATTATAACATTTTGATCAAATAAATAAAGTGAGATAATTGAAATCTCAAATACTCAATCTCTACGAGTTATCATGTTCGAATCACTAATAATGTTCCATGCATTATACCTCTTGGTCTGGAAACACTTTCTTGAACATGCAATAACTCATGTAAAAGGCATATCCATAAATGATCTTTTACTTTTACATGCATCATCAAGTACTTAACCATGACCATTTAACATATTTAATACCTTAACCATTATCTACAAACCACACTTTTAATGCATTTATCCAAATGGAAAACCATGGGAATAATTTGTTCAACGATGGTACTTATTTCTAATTATTATTCTTACAACAAAATCATGGGTAAGAATCTACTTATTTATTCTAATTCAAAATCATTCATGTCATTTCCCATGTAACAACATATGCAAATAATATAAACTAGTCATTCATTTTTCCTATATTCCAAATGCACCATACAAATGCACACACTATAAAAGCTTCCATATTTACCCATATTCCAAATGCAAAACCACATTTAAGTATATAATAGTAATTTTCAATTCATGTGTGAATGAAGAGCATGCATGCAATTATAAAACCATAACTTTTATCCATATTTGAAATGAAAACCACTTTTATATTAACTTTCATTTGAATGAATAACATGTAAGAAACTAAAAAATTATGGCTACTCGTCCTATTGATGGTGCTAGATACCATCAATATACATGCAATCTCCTTGATATAAGGTCCCAACTAGAACTCACACAATTTGGTGCAGGAGTACCATCCTGAATACGACCCAACTGCCATTTTCTTAAAGATATGCCTTTGCTTTAGCTTTCAACATGAGAGAGAAGTGAAAATTTCCCTTTGAATGAGAAACCTAGTGTGCCTTGTGAATGCTAGATTGCAGATGTGTCAAGGTTCTCTTACTACAAAGGGGAAAATGAAGTGAGACTCTAAAAGAGAAGTAATAGTACTACCCTAATGGAGACACATGTGAAAGAGAAAGGCTCATCTAACATCAAGTGAAATATTTCATGAGGATGTCAGGACCATTATAAACATAACAACACATTTCCAACAGGAAGCACCGAAGTCACCGAAATAGTTTAATTACTCCAATACTACTGAAATTAAACATGAACCATAAACATTCAAAGAATAGTCTTAGAAACATTCACAATCCATGTTTGAAAATGCGTTGTCCTAGAAGGCTTCAATATTAAGCAAAAGTCCCAAGATACATAAATAAAATAAAGATCACTAGCTCTAATAGTGGAGTGTTAGAGACACTACTTCCTCCCCAAAAGTACTAACTATCTCTCTCTAATGCCTTGTGGGAGAAGCCAAGGTTAAAATTCCTTTACATGAGAATTGAGGATGTATTTATAACTTGAGGCAGAACCTTTCACATCCTTATTACACATCATTTCATTGCATTAGGAAAATTACCATCGATTTGGATTTTCATTATACATAAATGTGTCCCAAACCATTCTCATGAAAAGTGAGAATCTAAGGTATACCAAAGAAGATGATTTTTCTCGATCATATGGTTCAAACCCTTGTTTTTGGCTTCTTGCACAGTTCCCTAGTCAGTATTTACATATACATAGTGAAGTCCATTAGAAACTGCACACAATTGTGCTTTGTCTTACATCGTGGGCTGCACACATGACTTAACGAATATAAAAATAAAAAGTAAAGTCAAGGAGAAGTTCTAGTCATATCTATCCCAACTAACAAGCTTCAAATGGGTGCCTATTTAGCCCTAATCCCTCCCATCATGGAGCAACTCCCTTTCTTTATGGAACCACTATCCAACCATTAGTGGATCTCATCCCTTGGAGGGTGGATACAAAACTTCCCACTCTTGGCCTATAAAGCTATCATAGGCTTGAGGATTGGGGAGGACTATTGGAAGTAGTCTTATGTTATTAGAATAAGGTTGGAAAGCTATTCATTCAAGGAGAGGGTTGGATATTATGGGAGGGGACTTGGAACATCAAGGCTTTAAGGTGATAAGTCTATTTTCCATTTTTATTAAGATAAAGGCAACTCATTTTTCTCAATTATGCTTCTATTGTTATAATTTGTAAGATTCCTTGATCACCTACATAGATTGTGATTGCATATCGATCCATTTTGGTATTTGATTGACTTAATTAGTACATTGATCTCTTATATATATGTTGGATGCTTTGATCTCATGTATGTTCTTGTCTATGTATATCTCCTTAATGACATCTTGGAGAAGCTACGGGGAGAGATGGGATGATATCTAAATCATCTAGTAGAAGCGCATGTTTGGAATATTTGAATAGGACTTCATCGGTCATTCCAATTTAAACGTTAAGTGGCTTCTATCATATTTTTGTTTATTCAATCGTAGTCTAGAGAAAGGTAGAAATTCCTGGTTTTTGTTAATAGATTTATCTTAGGTCTACAAAGATCACTCATGTCCGTAGGAGGGATAAGGCCACATAAAAAATTGGTGAATCCACTGGGGAATCGTCTCACTCTCCATTTTTTCATTGTTTGACCTTTTTAACCTTTTGTACAAGTCCTCTTTGAGTTCCTGTAAATCTTAAAAATTTGGATTTTGGGTTTGATTTGACTTGTTTTTTATTTTCTCCAAAATTTCCCACTATGCTCACTCAGACTTCAGGCATAGAGTGCACTTGTGTGCACTTATATTTCTGAAATAGAGCATATGTGTGCTATTTTACTTTAGGACCTACAAACATACCTCGAATTTTTGAAAATTTAAGTTTTATTCTTATAAAGTCTAATGTTTTTGGTTTTTCCTATTTAGTTACACTTGTTTGTACCTTCTTTGAGTATTTTCCAGTCTATCTGAGTGGTGTGAAGAGATTTTCTTGTGATTATATATTTTTTCCAAATTAGGGTAAACTCTCCTCTGGTGAATGGTCGATCTATCAAAAGAGAGATCAGTTGGTATTTCCTTGTTAATTGTCTATCTTTATCCTTTCAGCTAGATCGGTCTTTAGTTGAGCTTTCTCTTTTGCAAAAGATTGTTTTGTGTGTGAAATCAAATGTTTTACAAGATTGGGTATTGTTTGTTAAAAATAATTCTTATGTTAGTTTTGAAATGAAAATTCATTCCCCCTTCCATTGATGAAGTGTCTATGAACTGTCCTCTTTACTGCAAGCGAATTCATATCTTTCAATTAGGGAAAAATTCATTTTAGTGATCGT
Source organism: Pinus taeda (assembly GCA_000404065.3). Classification (NCBI taxonomy): domain Eukaryota; kingdom Viridiplantae; phylum Streptophyta; class Pinopsida; order Pinales; family Pinaceae; genus Pinus; species Pinus taeda. Next base: position 76,599 of record APFE030031541.1, read on the forward strand.
TGGTTTCTTCTTTCATTTTGCAAATTATTGGGTGATTGTATATTTAAAGAGAAATTTCTTGATTTTGTGTTATTGGGCAAAGTGAAAAACTTGAAGTTATTTTCAATATTTTGGTAATTCTAAATTGGATATCTACATTGTAGGAAAAGGGTTATATCCAGATTTATAATTTTTTACATTTCCGTTAGAATTTGAAAGACTCTTTCCTTACTTCAAATACAAATTCATTGAAACAAAAAAATATCATTTTCATTTTTGATTTCATTAGGATTTGCGTCAAGTCACAATTCCATCAAGTTTCACATCAATTACCTTTAAGTAAATAACAACTCTTAAAATCAACGCTAATAAAATAAATATAGAAGGTTTTTTCTCTTAGCTTGCCTCTTTTCCACCTATAGTAGATCAGGTTGTAGCGCTTTAGAATAGGAAAGTGAGTTAACTTTCCAAAGATGTAAAAAAACATTAGCATATTGTGATAGGTAAAAAAATCCATTTACTGCAATTTTTATTTGGGACATTCCCCTTACAATGGAGTCAAGCGAGAGATCATATCTGACCCAGTGAAGTGATCGACCCCATGTACTTGGATGTAAACCTCGGATTAACCATGTTGAGGAATTTTCAAAGGGAATGAGCTTTGTTACTTTTCCTTTGCGTGTATGTCTAATTTACGAATGTCCCCCTAGGTTAAATTATTTTACATGGTAAACTTAGCGACAATAATCTTAGGACTTTTACCCGAGGTGACAATGGAGGGTAAGTCTCTTCTATACCTAGAACAAATGATGATTAGACTCATTTGAAATTTTTTGCACAGTATTCTTCATTTGAGATGGCATAAATGATGTTTACATGCACCAAATCATGTACATTAAGTAGGTTCTCAACATAATTGGTTGCACCTACTCTATCTATAGCCACCTTCCACTTTGATCTCTATAATGTTGGATTTTATAACCAACTGGTGTGTTCGTTGTTAAAAGCTTGTTTGCATGGTTTGAATCCTTAGATTTTTTAGCGTGTATTAATTGTTTGTTTTTAATTTTTAGAGGCTTTAGGATTGGATTATGAATATTGTTTGATTTTGTGATAAAAATTTCATCCCGGCTGATTCACCAAGGCAGTCACATAGAATGTAGGGTAAACACCCTGAATATACACCTAGTCAATTGGAAAAGATAAAAATTGAAAGGTCAAAATCCATAGGATCTGGAACCTTAGAACAACCTGAAACATCTACAATTTTACATTGTGAGATACTAGAAACTAAAGTGAATCCAACGCAAGAAGTAGAATCGGGATTAGTTCATTCTGGCTTAGAAATCACTAAAGTAGTTTGAACTCAATCTAATACATGTGAATTTTCAAACATTGAACTAACAGAGCTAGACGTAGAAGAACCCGAGTCTAATATTTATGAACATGAATCACCTTTGGTTGTTTTAGCTCCTTCTCCTACTCCAACTTCACCTCTAAGGAAGCCGATAATTATGACAAGATTACCTCCTGGATTGATTAGCATTGAATAAATTACTAGGGACAAGGAGGAAGATTCACCTCGTACTCTAGTTACCATGGGTGAAACTTTTGATCCAGGAGTTTTTCCAAGAGATCCTTTCGATCCTTAGTATTCTACCCCTTTGAACATTTTAGGTCCTAGTTTTCCATCTCATCACATTCCTTTTTATTCACCAAGAATAAACATGTTAGGAATTCTTCTTGGGAGCCAAACTATTGATTCATCTATGTTTATCAGATCCCCAGAATCATTGTTGTATGGTGGTTTGCCAATTCATCCTGGATACCAATCACTTACTAGGACTTTTTCAGGAGCAAATCCTTCTCCACAACCTTCTACTTGGTCATCTTGTTTATCTACATCTACTGTTCAGAGCATGAATCCATTCATAAAGCTCCTATGATATCAAACCAATATATTCACATGGTATCCGATAAGTTAAGTAACACTCAAGTAACTCCAATTGGTGTTTATTTCCTGCCTAGGGGGAAACTACCTTATCCTCCACCTAGAGGACAACCTATTATTAGATCTTACCCTACAGTTGGAGGTCAAACTTTTACAAGAAATTATGGTCAGATACCTGAGCTCAGTCATGGTCAACCTGCTATACCTCAACCTTTGATTGGTACTCCTTATCCTAGGATGAATACTATTTTGAACTGTAATTTTTCTCAAAATTTTGGTCCAGTTGCTCCATAAGTGCTAGTATTTTAGAATCTGCACTCGGATATTCCACAGTTTTCATTTTTGCTTTGTCGACGTTTCGAGTCTAGACCCAAACTCATCATCAGGACTTGATTTGCAAAGGAGAGAGACAATATAGATAAATAGGGTTAGGGTTGAGATGTCAAGTATGTGAGCCAACAACCTACTGATTTGAATTAGCTAGATTTATAATATTTTTATAATTCCCGATATGAATTAACTAGATTTATAATATTTTTATAATTTTTGATATATTAATGTTTATTATACATGGATTCCTTAATAGATTTATTTATTATTTATTAATTTTTATTTAATAATAATTTAATATTAATGCTTTGTTTTACTTAATTGTAACATTATAATAATTTTGTTTATGTGTTAGTTTAATTTTTACAAGTTTAATTAATAGGGAGGTTAATCTAGTATAAAAAGTTTTTATGGTAGGATAATTTTTATTTATTATTTATTCATTTATTTATTTATTCTAATGTTTTAATATCTATAATTTTTTATTATTATATATTATTTTAATTGTATCATTCATATTTATAGTTGTTTATTACTTGCTTGAGTTAAATTGTTTATGTATTAACTTTTCATTATATTCTATTTAATAAACTAATTATTTAATCATAATTATTTTATTTTAACTGACTGTAATCTTATGTTAATTATGTCTATTTTATTCAATCCTTGCAAGTTTTTAATTACTCGAATTATTAATGATGTGCTTCAAGGCTTACTAGCTAGTCTATTATACAAAGCTATTGGTTAGGAGAGGAATTGATTTGATCTAAAGAAGGGAGGGAAGGAAGAGAAAGAGAGGGTCAATTTAATCCATGGGTGAGGAGTGAGGTCCAATTCCTACTAATTTCCAAGCCTCCATCCCTGTTCAGGTTATGCGTGTGTTTTATGATCTCAAGAGCTTCTCTGACTTTTCGCTTGAAATAGTGTTTTTCATTTGCAATGACTTTTGTGTTTTCAAGGCATATATGGTGGTTTGTCTTACCTGCATGCTCCGCCAAGGCAGAGGAAGGGGTTATTTCCCTACGGATATCTGCACTATGTTCTTTTAGCCTAATACTGACTGATCTACCTGTTTCCCCGATATATTGTTCTCCACAGGAATAGTTAATAATATAAACACCTTTCTATTGGAGATGTTTCGGGTTGTCTTTAATGGATTTCATTCTTTATCTAATAGTTTTCCAGGGTTTGAATGATGTTTTGATATTCTTTTTTAAGAGAATTTTGGCTAGTTTTTCAGTTACACCATGAATATATGGAAGGTAGGCGTTAGTGGCTCAGGAATTGTTGGTTTTGTTTTTATTGTTCCTAGATTTGGCTTTTTTAAAGGCTCTGAAGATATCTTTATTATTGTATCCAAGTTTGGAAAAATCTCTTTTTAAGTACGTGATTTCTTCCTTGGTGTGGCTCTCATCAAAAATTTTGCAAGCTCTAGTGAAGAGGGTTTGAAGAACCCCCATTTTTTGGGCTGGGTGGTGGTGGGAATCTATGTGGAGATAGTTATCAGTATGCACCTTTTTCTTGAACACATTGTGACCTATAGAACCATCCTTGTTTCTAATGAGGAGGATGTCTAGGAAAGAGATGCAATTATTCTCTTCAGTTTCCATAGTAAATTTGATGTCATTGGAAATGGTATTGAGATGGTTTAAAAAGTTTTCAAGTTCATCTTCTCCTTGGGGCCAATCCACACTTGTGTCGTCCACAAACCTAATCCAAAATTTAGGTTTTAAAGGGTAGGTGTCAAGAGCCTTCTTTTCAAAATTTTCCATGAAGATATTAGCTACAATAGGTGAAAGGGGTGATCCCATAGCCACTCCTGATGTTTTCTCAAAAATCTCCCCTTGGAAGGTGAAGAAGGTGGACCGCAGACAGATTTAAGCTAATCTTGCAGTTTGTGGGTCCGCTACCTCTTTTACTACTTGAACTGATTCTTCTAAGGGAATTTTAGTGAACAATTGGACAACATCAAAACTGATGATTTTATCACCCGGATCTATCTTAGCATTTTTAATGAGTTCAACATATTGGTAGGAATATTTTATGTAAGAATTGGTCTTACCAACTAGCGGAGCTAATTTTCTAGCGACATATTTTGCTAATTCATAAGTGGGTGATCCTATAGTATTGACTATAGGTCTCAAGGGTACATCTATTTTGTGAATTTTGGGGGCTCCATAAATACGAGGTGTAATTTCACTGTCTAAAGTAAGGTGTTTTTTCAGTTTTTCATCTACATTGGTTTCTTTTATAGTTTTTTTGACAAGTCTTGTGATTTTCTATATGGGGTTCTTCTCCAGCTTTTTGTAGCTACCACTGTTGTATAAGTGGTATTTCATTTTGTTTATGTAATCTTCATGATTCATTACCACAGTGGCACCTCCTTTGTCAGATTTTAGAATGACAATGTCATTCTTATTCCTTAGGTTTTTTAGCGCTCTGAGTTGTTCTTGGTTCAGATTCTTTTTAGGAGTTCTTGCTTTCCTAAGGATAACCGCACATTCTTGTCTAACAAGTTCTTTGTCTTCCTCCTTGAGCGTCTTGATTCCATCCTCCAGGCTACAGATAATTTCTTCATTTGGGATTGGTTTAGGGGCTAAGGCAAAATTGAGTCGATTGTCTAGGACTTCAATTTCTTCTTTTTTAAGCTCATAAGAAATATTTATAACTTGTTAATTGGGTTATTGTGCTTTTCAGATGCACTGTTTGTATTCTTTATATTATTATATAACCTATTAATATTATTGTGTTTACCTATGTTTTTTTCTGTTACAATTGTTATCCTTATCCTCATTACTATTTTTATTGTTTTTATTTAAGTTATACTCTATGTTTATTGAGTTATTGTTATTTAAGATTAACTCACTAATGCTATTGCTATTATGAAGATTTACGCACAAATATTGGCTGGAGTTGAATGAGATTCCTACGCTGTCCAATGTTTCATTTCTACCTGGTTCTCTATTTTCTCAGGTCCCAGCAACACTATCTAATGTTTCCTTGCTGCGCAGTTTTCTATTATCTCCAGTTCTGGTATCTTTCATTTCGTTCTAGCCATGGTTATAATCCAATTTGCTACGTGTTTTGTTTGTTGCTTTTGACCTAGGTGTCCATGCCAGTGTTCTGCTATTTTTCAATGTGGAGTTGCATCCTGTATCTGCGTTGTTCGTGTCTGATGTGTTTATGCATCAATTTTCTGATTTCATCCCTGCGCTGACGAGTGTTTCTCTGTGTGGTTCATTTTCTCCAATCCAGACATCGTTGTCCAACGTTTCCTTGTTGCACTATTCTCTATTATCTACACAAAGTTCCGATTCATACCATCTGGGTGTACAAGCCAATGTTCTATGTGTTTACAGCCTAGAGCTACATTCTGATTTCGTGTTGTCCATGTCTGATGGGTTTATGCAATTATCTCTTCATTTAGTTCCTACGTTGTCCATTTTTATCTGTTTGGATTCATGTACAATGTTCTTTTCCTTGACATCATGTTTTATAAGCATATTCTTTGACCACGTGTCACTGCATGGTTCAGTTCCTTCATTTTTGTCCGTTCGCAGCCACTCCAACTTTTGCAGTTTGTTTTTATGTTTGTTTGAGCTTTTTGCCTTTCTTTGTCTGCTTTGAGCACTGCGCAGACATCTATGATCGTCCAAGCATTTATGAGTCTGGGTCTAGACTCGAAACATCGAGAAAGCAAAAATGAAAACTGTGGAATATCCAAGTGCAGATTCTAAAAAACCTAACCATAGAAATCTACAATCCATTAAGTTTTAGTCTATCACCTTGTCCATCTTAGTGAACAACCTATTCCTCAAATTTCTATTCTGAATATCTTTGTACCTCTCTAGTAGCCTATTCAGGAGATTCCTGAAAGACTTTTTTAACAACCAGTCCAACAACATGTTCAGAAACCCATACAATAACATGTTGAGAGGGCACCTCAAACACCTATTCAAACACCTGTTTCATATCCAGTTCCATCTTCACATAAGACACCTATACCAAGATTATCACAAATGGTCATCAAGTTGCCCCTCTAGTGATTGTTCCTCAAACTACATAAGTAATCCTTGACATTTTTTCTTATCAAACTGGTCCTACTGTCCAGTCTACACCATAGATTTCTATTGGAAAATATGGTATGGGTACAATGAAAGTACCTTTTCAAGCTCAATCTTATCACCTTCTACCTTTTCAAGGAAAATATTTTCGAAGTGCACCTTTCCAAGGTCAATATTTCCAAAACCAAACTTTTCAAGGTCAAATTATCCAAATTCAACATGTTCAAAGTCAATTTGTTCAAGGTCAACCTTTACAAGATCAACCTATACATGGGCAATAATACTTAGGTCAAATTGGTCAAGCTAAACCTTTCCAGAGTTAACCATACCTTGGTCATACTTATTAAGTCCGTCTTCAACATCAACCTAGTATGGTTCACCCTGGTTCCCTGGTGGAATCCAAATTCCAATTGAATGAGCTATTTGAGGATATCTTGGGCATCCTCCTCTAGGGGTTGAACTTAACCCGCAACGTTATCAAACCCTGCAATAAGACCCTAACCAGAAGTTACCATTCATTTCAACCCTATATTTACCTTATTTATCCTAGCTAACGAATGATCCTACTTATTATTATCCGTTTTGGTCAACGATTCCCACCAAGTTGCTGAGTGACATACCCAAATTTGAAGGAAAATCGGGAGAATACCGATCCAATCATGTGATGAAATATCATCTTTGTTGTGCCTCTAATTCTTAATCTACGATTCTATCCGACTTTGCATTTTCCAATGAACTTTAACTAGTTCGACAACCAAATGATACATTGAGCTACTTGGTGCTTCCTTTCATAAATTTAACTCTCTAGCAACAACATTTTGAACCCATTTCTAGCTATCGATTCATTATGATATTGGTACCAAGCTATTGACTTCCTTAGAACAAACAAAATTAACTCACATTTGTGATCATATACATGAAGGGAGACATAGACGTTGGTTTGTAAAAGTTTCTATTACAGATCAGATATTAGTTGAAAGTTTTATGAGGTCATTACTTCCCATTATTACCGAGGATGTTGCTAAGGAATATTTTGTAAGTGAAGAGTAGGTAATTGCTCGAGCCTAGTATTTAGACATAGTCTATACTCAATATGGCACCTTGTATGAAGAAATCCTGAATTTACCATGCCCAATAAATGATCAAACGGGATCTAATGGCATTGATGGTATAATAGGTCCTGTTAGCCAATAGGCTTAGGGGAAAAATAAAAATTCTAAAAGTACTTAGACTTTGGCCATACAATATTTACCCACTGAAACCCTTTCTCCCAAAGCTATTTTTGAAATTAATTTTGTAGAATAATCTACTGGAAAGAGTCAATCGTCCTAGAGTAAAAAGAAGGTGAAAGGTAAATCGAAACAAAATGTTTCTTCGAAAGAGAAACCCACTAATACTAAACCTACTGACGAGAAACGAAAACCTTGCTATCCTTGCCTTATTTGAAATGAGGATCATTATACAAGGGAATGCTGACATTGGGTAAAGGTTTCCAAATTCGTTAAATTTTCTCTAACTCTTGTTGATTTGAAGGATCCATTTCCTTCTGAAGAAAACAAAATGGTTTCTCATAAAACATATTCCTCTTCCACATAGCAAGATATCATGATGATCTCTTCGTAGAAATTTATGGTAGCTATGAGATAAAAAAAGTATTGATCTAACGCTCTTGTGGTCAATGGGAACGAGACTAGTTCATATGATCAACCTTCGAGTTGAATTCCTCCTCCTCCTTCTGAACCATTATAGATCAAGAAACCAAATACTGACATGATGATTGGACCACCTCCTAAAGGTGTGCTTTAGAAATCAGCTTTCAATCCACGTGATAGAGCTACACATAATTACAACATTGTTGAATACATGACTATGTCTCCTTCTACAATGTCGGCTCTTGAGGCGCTAAAAAAATGTCCAGCACAATGAAAGATATTGTTGCCAGCCAATGGAACTATTGATCTACAAGATTATAATCTAATCATCTTTGATATTGAGAATCATATACCTAAACTATCACATCAACTGGCATTCTAGATTCCACTTTTTATCAAAACCAGACGAGTGTTTCACACTGTTGTTGACGATGGCGATTCTATTTTTATTTTGTTGATTACTTGTTGGAAAACTTTAAGTTCTCCAACCAGCAATTAGTAACCTACCACTCTGAAAGCCTTGGATGGAAGAGGTTTTCATCCTTATGGAATCCTAAATCATTTGTCCATAGAATTACAAGGTAAAAAAGTCGTGATCAAATTTGAAGTTGTTGCTTCTTATCTTGATTACAACATTTTGATTCATTGAATTTGGACCTAGGCTATGTCAGCAGTGGTCTCATCGGTTTTCTAGATGATACAATTTCCTCACAAATGGAAAATTGTAAAAGTAGAGAAGTTACCTTACTACACTTCAAACCCTAACTCTACCTTTTGTCGGAAAAACAAATTCTCTTTATGAGGATGTTGGTGTTAGTTTTCTCAAAGACTCATCACTGATGGGAACCATTGCACTCCCTCCACTTAAATTTCACTTCTCATTTTTTCAAGGTTAACATGATTACATCATGCAATATGGAATCATATGATCTATGGATAGTGCCTTTAGAGTCTGAATTGGTCTCTTATAGTAATGATATGCCTTTGATCCCACTTGAATTGGCTTATCAGGCAGTTCAATCATTTTCTCATCCATCATCTTCTAAGATTGATCAACTGGATACAATCAATGATGATTATTCTCCTTTACCATGGTTAGAAACAATTTCACTTCCTAATCCTTTTTACTATACGTTTCCAACTGACGAAAGTATTATGGAGGTCATGACTTCACATGAAATACCATGGAACAATTATCATCATTGTTCATCTTTCCTAGTTGACCTTGATAAATCGAGAATGATTTTTCAACCATGTTTTCGCCTGAGATTGTACATAGTCCGAAAAAGCCCATTTCAATTTTTCATGTTGAACCTCAAAGGATTGGAAATATATCTACAACGATTTCCATTGGCATTTTAGTCAAAATAGAAATTATTGAAAATATTCACATAGGTGCTTCGCGCTCATTTGAAGAGATTCATACGTATAAAGCCCTATTTCAAGAATTTCGTAACATTTTTGCCTAGTCCCATGAGGAAATTTCAAGAATTGACCTGAACATTGTCTGTGCACGATATCAAGACTTACCCAAGTGTAAAACCTACTACACAATGATTACGTCATAGGCATCCATGAAAGGTTGTTGTGAATAAAGTTGAGGTCGAGAAACTAGTCAAAGTAGGTTTCATCTACCTGGTTACCTTGACTAATTGGGTGTCCAACATTGTACCTGTTAACAAGACGCAGGGAACCATGAGAGTATGCATCAATTATAGGGATATGAGTAATGCTTGTCTGAAGGACAACTATCCTACCCCCTTGATCAATCAAATCATTAATGATTGTGCTAGAAATGAAATTTTTTCATTTATGGACATATTTTCTGGCTACAACCAAATCAACATAATCATATCTAATCAACATAAAACCATGTTATTATGTCCATGGGGGAAATTTTCCTATCAAAAAATCCCATTTCGTTTGAAGAATGTCAGTGGAACTTTCACGATATCAAGCATTTCATGGTATCATGGGCTATGTCTTATGCATTTCATGATATTAAGCATATTGTGAACCTTATTTGGATGACTTTCCAGCTTATTCATTGAGAAGGGAAGACCATCCAAAGCATTTGCAAGTTATCCTTATCAAATATTTCCACTACAATGTATGCTTGAATCCACATAAGTGTGTTTTTTTGTGCAATATAGTCGATTGCTAGGATTTTTTTGTTTCAAAGGAATGCATTCATGTTGATTTGATCAAGGTTGAGGCTATTCTGAATTTGCCTCCTCCCAATCTTCGCCAACTCCAATGTTTGCAAAATGAAAGAAAACTTTATACATCGATTCATTTATAACCACACTAAGTTAAGGTTTCACTCAAATGTTGAAAAAGGGTATCTCATTTACTTGGGCTGAAGTGGCTTAAAAGGCCTTTGATGCACTTTAATATGTGTTGACCCATACACAATTGTTGCACCCTCTCGATTATTATCGAGACTAATTTTTATATTTAGCCTCATCCGATAACACTATTGGCATGGTTTTCATTCAGGAAGACTAATTGAATAAAGAGACTGTGATATAATACTTAGGCATAAATCTGACCAAAACTAAAGAAAAATATGACCATGTGGAGAAATTGGCCTTGGCAGTGATTCAAGTTGTCCAATGATTTTGTCACTACATTCTATTGTGAAAAAATATTGTGATTTTTGATTGCAACCCCATGGTTTATATTCTTACGAGACAATTTTTGGGGGGAAAGTATTCTAAATGGACAACTATCATGTAGGAATTCATTTAGAATTTGTAAAGTATAAATCTAAGAATTCTCTAGTATTTGTTGAATTATTGTGTGACTTTCCTCGTACTAATATGAAAACCATGGCAGAGGATTCTATTCTAGACAGATATCTCTTTCTTATTAGTACTTTAGATCCCTGTTATGGAGATATCATCATTTATCTTCAGACCCAAACATTTCAGTCAAAACTCAGTCGAACTGATCGTCGTCATGTCCAGTACCAATCTCAACAATATAATATTTTTGGTGATACACTTTATGACCATGGTGTTGATTCCATCTTCAAACGATGTAAATGCATTAAATGACTACCATTTTGGAGCTTGTGGTAGTCGTATGTTAGGGTTTTCCACTGCTCAAAAGATCTTGCACATAGGGTATTTATGGTCGTCTATGTTTAAAGACTATATAATTGCTTCCAAGAATGCCATAATTTTTCTATGATTGAAAAAAATGCATGCACCCACCTCCTCTTCACCCAATCATTGATATTGGTTCTTTCGCTAAATGGGGCATTGATTTCCTTACATGTAAGCCTCGCTTGGTCAGGAGGCTTGGGTACATTATCCTTGTGGTAAATTATTTCGTGAAATGGGCCGAGGAGATGCCCACATATAAGGATGATGGTGAAACAATATCCATTTTCATATTCAATCATGTGATTTCTAGGTTTGGAGTTCCACAAGCCATCGTCAGAGACCACAGTAGCCATTTTAGAAAATTTATGATGACCGATCTTACTGCGACGCTATGCCTACATTATGATAGTTCTACTCCATATTACTTGCAGAAGAATGGCCAAGTAGAAGCTGTTAGCAAGGTTTTAACAACCATTATTAAACAAATTATTAGAATTCTTAAACGAGATTGACATCTAATTATTTTTCTAGCCTTGTGGGCTTACTATAACACAGCAAAAAATTTGATGGGTTTTACTCCTTTACAGCTTGTTTACATCATGGAAGTAGTCTTACTTATTGAATGTGAAATATCATCTTTAAAACTAGAAATTGAATTATTACCAGCCACTACTGCCAAAGAAGAATGTTTCCTATACTTAGCATGAGTCAATGCGGCTCGTCATGATGTTGCATTAGCTAGAAAGGTGCAAACAAAATGTGTTAAGGTACAGTATCATCAGCCGCTTGTCCCTCTGGGGGGCAAGGATGTGGGGAACAAAGAAAGAAAAACAAAATGGATATATGCTCATATATAATGCTGAGTTACAACCTATACCTTGATGTGGATTCCGTGTAATACACTTTTGACTAAGCTACACCGTTTACCCTTGTCACTTGGAATGACGCTTCGAACCTTGACACACTACTGGAGAGAAGCTACTTAGAGCTTACACAATTGAAGCTTTGATCTATTTTGTCACTACAGGGGCTATATTCAATGCCTATTGCACTATATTCACTAACACTTACCTCCCATCTTCAATGAACGGTACGAAACTCCAATCCTACTAGCTCACCTCTTGCCTTCTATGAACGGTACAGGACACTGGGACTACTAACAAAATATTACCTTTGACAATACAGCCAATAGAGATATTGAAATAATGCTAGCTATAGTGGATAGTGTGAATTGATATCAAATTATTAGCTAATAAAAAGAAATGTTTAGTGTTAATTTATAATAGAGGAGATTTAGTGTTAATTTATAATAGGACTAAGAAAGAAACTAATTGATTGAACGAACGAAATCTAATTGTTGCTATGAAACTATTGGTTTTCATTGATAATAGAACCAAATAAGCTAACTCAATAGTGTATGCGAAATGAAGGATAACGCTAGAGGAAACAAATCCAACTAAGAAAACGAATGAAACAAACTAATACAACTAATGGTGCATTAGAACGCATATAATAAGAAATGAAAAAAATGAATGAATGAATGAGCTAATGGGATTATAGTTCTTATGTCTTAGCCCCCATCTCTAGCACTTGAATATCGAACCGGTGCATATACTGGTGGTGCTTTTGGAATTACTTAACCAACTACTTAACCAACCTTGAATACGGGGCCACCTGGCCATCAGGAGCAGTATGAAGGAAGCCTAAAGAAGCAGTAGCAATGGAGGCAGGCCATGAGTAGTGAGCAGGGAAGTAGCCCCCGGTAATGTATGCTAAACTAAGGCTACAATCACCTCCTGAACATGTACGAAGAGTTGGTATCCTAAGGTAGAGATCCGTAGTAGATCCTAAACCTGGATAAGAGCTCTCTATAAAAGAATTAGTTTTCGGCTAATTTATAGCTGTACGAGGAGTTGTCTAAACCTAGAGGCTCCTAAAAAAGCACAGAGAATGTAGCTTAATTAACATGGATGGGGGCTCTGTTTATTTCCTGCTTCACATGGCCTGGCTCTCACTGGGGCAGCTATAAAGTAATGGTTTGATGCTAAGTGGCCGCACATTGTTGCCTAAAGAAACTAACGCAACATGAAAAAAAAATGAATAGCTCGTGAAACTCGTTTACTTGAACCATGGTCACGTGAGCCATGCTAAGGCTAGCTGAAAACTGACTGGATTGCTCGCCGAACCAAGCTATTAGTAACCATCCAATCTGTACAAGCGAGTACTTATCATCCCGTCAAGCAAATGGTATCTATCTGTTGCATGGACCTCGTGAAAGTTCAGTGGCTTATAAGCTTGAAATCAGACCTCATGCTGCTCATGGGCACGTAAACCTCCTAAAAGGTGGGCATCCTCCCTACCATGTACGATTACCCTACCTCACCTACAAGTAAGCAAACCTACCCTACCTCTTGACTGATGAAATTGACTATGATAGGTGGGAATCCCTACCTCCTAACTGCAGGAAATCTCTCGTAAGTGATTGGGTTGGTCATCCTCGCTAGCTGAGCTCAGCTGGGAAGAGAGAGTGTTCCCAATGAAAGGGAGGGAATACTCATTATTGCCGAACGACAGTGAGGTATCATGCTCTCATAGATAATGTAGGCGAACGAAGTGAGGTATTACTCGCGACCAAACGACTGTGAGAAAATATCAGTCGGATTATGACTGAAGGGAGTAGCTTCACGGGAATACATTAGCGGGAAGCTTGACACCTATACAAGTAAGACTTTATCACCTCAAGCAAGTATCACCAACTTGGCCTTGTACGATTAACCTGCCTCACCTCAAGCAAGTATCACCAACCCTGGAAGATAAGATTGATTGATAACCATGTCTCACCTAAAGAAAGTAGCTACAGCCCATGGGCTGATTCACTGTCACCGCCCATGCCGAACGACAGTGAGGTATTGACTGTTGCCGAAGCCTGTAGCTGGAATATATTAGTTGGAAGCTAGAAGCTAGATAGAGATATTTTACCAAACGAATAGAGGTATACCCATTAATAGGTAAAGGTTAAGCTTATCCAACCATAACCATAGCCATAGTTCCAGGTTAAGCTTATCCAATCATACCCATCCTATCCTCTCTCTGTGCTTCTATTCCCCTCTCTAGAATGGTGTGGTTCTGTTGATGTAACAATCCCTGATTCGTGCCATGTGGCTTTGCCAGTTCTATAGCATTTATGGGGAGGTGTTGTGGGAGCTAGGGTGTGGTAAGACCCTGATTGATGCTATGTGGATGGGGATATGTAGAGCAGTTATGGAGGGGAGATAGGGTGGGGGAGATAGTGGTAAGACCCTTCCCTGAGGGATGCTATGTGGCTAGGGATACGTAGAGCAGTTATAGAGGGGAGACCTTGACTTAATGGGGAAGACCCGGATACCCACAATGTGGATGAGGTAGTTATATAGCAGTTATGGAGGGGAGACCTTGACTGTAATGGGGAAGATACGTAGCTTCCTTTCCTGTAATGTGTACTGGATTCCTACAATGTGGATTGGTGGATTGGCAAGTCATGAGGAAAGAAAACATCCCCTTTCATTAAGTCATGAGGCAAGAAACCTAACTACTCTACCAGTCATGAGGAAGGCAACCTAACTACTCTGCCAGTCATGAGGAAAGCGACCTAACTACTTTTCCAGTCATGAGGCAAGAAACCTCCGCCTCCCAAAATGGCGAAATTAGTAGGGAAATCTTGAAAAACCTCCACCAAGCTAAAATGGCCAAATTAGTAGGATGCATAAGCATGCTCGACTGTTAAGGAGGAGGATGTGCAGCACGCTCAACCAACACCCCCCACCCAATAAGCATCAAGGAAGGCCAAGGCTCTCAATATAAGGCACACCATCGTGAGCCTGCCAAACTCTCGACCAACCTTAGTTACTTATTAGAGAAGGCCCACCAATAAGTCAAATGAAGGTAGGGCCCTCAATATAAGGTCGCCATCGTGAGCCGTCGAACTCTCGACCAACGCCCCCACCCAATAAGCATCAAGGAAGGGAGGCTTCGACTGTTAAGGAGAGGATGCGGAGCACGCTCGAACCAATGCCCCCCACCCAATAAGCATCAAGGAAGGTTGGGCCCTTTTTTTTACTTATTTGAGAGGGGCCACCCAATAAGTAAATTGAAATTGATTGCTTGCTTGACAAATAGTTAAGGAGAGCAAGGGCAAAGCTGCTTGTCTGCATCGAGCAAGGAGCCCGCCTCCTTAATTCTTCTGCTTTGCCTAGATAGCTTTTTTAGTGTTTGAATTGAACTGGAATACTTATTTGGAACGAGCATCGAAGAGAGACAAAAGCTGGTTTGCTTTCTTTGTTTCGACCAATTCTGAAAATGGGAGCACTAATATGTCCCAACTATCGACCAACTAAGTAAGTGGCAGAATAAGGAGCAAAAAAGGCTCTGTAAGGAGTAAAATGTCCAAACTCTGGAAGCACTAATAAGTCCCACCAAAGCTCTACTCCGGAAGCATGAAAATCGAAAACAAAAGCTAGCTCTGTAAGCAGTAAAAAGGTCAAAAGGCTCTGTAAGGACGACTGGGGCTGGATAAAGTCATTGTAAAGGTAATAACATAAGTCAAAAGAGAAGTCAAAATGCATAGTCTTTGGGCTGGATAAGGGCTAGGTAAATGAATTAGATATCCCAATGCTGAGTGTGCTCTCTGATGGTTCTGACAGTCTAAAAAGGTTTCAAATAGTATGAAAAGGAGCAGTAGTCCATCCATCCAACCATCCCTGAACCCTAACCCCTTGAATTCGTAAATCCAAGGGGCAGTAGTCCAAGCACTGAAAACCCTAATGTCAAGGTCCAAATGACTGTCTGATTGTCCACTGTAGGCAGTAGGCTCTCCCTTGTCGTACTGTCGGGGCGTTCCATAGCTGAAGCATGGCTGTACTAACCCTAGTCTGAGCAGGATCTAAGTTTCCCTTAGTGCGAACAGTAAGTTTGAAAGTAGCTAAAGTAAGTCTAGTCCCTGGAAGGAAAACTAATTACGAAGGCTGTAAGAACACAAATCTGGTCTGGACAAACTAAGTTGTGGAAGCATGAAAAAACTAAGCTCTGTAGGTAGGAATAAGTCCCAGGCTCTATAAGCATGACTAGATTGTTTGTCTAAATGAATGAGTTGAGTAATAACATAAGTAATAGTCAATGTGTCTGATATACTCAAAACCCCCTCTTTCTCTCTGGAAGAGTAAGCAGTAATATGAAGAAAGCTCTGTAAGTATAAGTCAAAAGCTCTGTAAGCATGAATATGTGCCAAGCTCTGTAAAATCTGTAGCAAAAAATCTCTACTCTGGAAGTACAAATATAAAAAAAGTTGTGGAAGGACGACTTGGCTGTTCGAAAGAATGGGATAATAACATAAGTAATAAAAGGGAATGTGTCTTATCAACCAACGATGGAAAAACTCTGTAAGCACGACTAAACTCCCTCGGACAACCTTTTTGTTGATATGGAAGCTAGGAAAAAGTCCCAAGGTTGTAAGCAGGAATCGTAATAGTGTAGTAGTAACATAAGTAATCCAAAAGCGGTAAGCGTGTTCCCGCCCTGGGCTTTCTTTTCCCGGCACAGCTCTCTGATGGGTCTGACCATAGGTTGTACTGTCTGACTTAGGCTATCCTTCAGGCTTCCATAAAGGTTGTTCGGCTGAAATAAAGTCCTTCCCTGATTATAGGAAAGCGCCCTCCGGCTCCTTGAGGGTGTCCCTCCTGCCGCATGGTGTGTGAGCAACTAAGGCCTGGTAGGTCATGCTCTAGCTCTAGCCGGTACTTCAGCTCCATAAAGTCTCCCGTGTCCCTAGCTTAGGTGGGCAAGTGCTCTAGTCTAGCTCCAGCAAGTAGTAGGCAACACCAGGCTTGTCAATAAAAAGTCACTTGACTTGTGAATGAGGCTTCCCGGCTGAGTGTGATAGCTAAATATCAAGTAGGCTCTTGAGGGTAGGTGATCTGATCTTAAAAAAAGCTAGGTAGGCATGGGTCTACTTCTGACCATATTCGTTCAAATAGGTAGGATCACTGGACTAACTAGGTAGGCATCGGATGGCAAGATCTTAAGGTAGGTAGGTGCCCCAAAAACCTGGCAATAAATATATCCATAGGGTCCTGATAACCAGGGTATATAATAAAAAAGTCCATCTGGAAGGTAAAAGATCACGGATAGAGGCACGCATAGTAAGAGGCTCCGGTAGCCACTATATAGGTTCCATAGGAATATCTAGTTCCATAGCTAGCGTCACTCGCTTACACAAAAAAGTAGGAGATCATTTAGTCCCAAAGCAAAAGAATATAGGGGGGGGGGGCAGGTCCATTGGAATCAGCATAAGAGTAAGTTTTATATGAGATACTGGTCAAAAAGAAAAAACTATAACCCATTGTAAGGCATAGCCTCTAGGGAGATCTATTCGGAGCTAGTGGTTTAAGTGTAAATAAAAACAGAAACTAACAGATCGAATCGAAGGAAGGAGATCGAATGTACAATGAGCATAGGCAGGTAACAAAGAGTCAAAAGAAGGCTTGGTTTTTTAAGGAATTGAAGTGGATAACCTAACTGGGCTAGTACACAAATAGATTTCTTTTATGAGCTCGAAAGCCTAGGAAGATAAGAATAAAAAAGACCATAGGCCAGTACTAAACTACAAAAGATAGAGCAAGGATTTGATAAGATGGCTTGCCAGAGCTAAGAGATGTTATCCAAGCAGATCTAGTCGGTCTGTAACCCCAATAAGTCAAAATGAGGGAGAAAAGAATCATTATAAAGATGCTTTTATGAAATTATCTACGTAATTCCAATCTCTATTATCTACGTAATTATACCAACCGCTGTAAATGGGAAACGTCTTATTAGGCTGGTAAAAAAGAAACAAAAAAAGCTGAATAAGAAGTTTGCAACACCAACCCGCTCGGGGCTCCATCGCTAGTGCTATTTTCCGTGTACCCATTGTCATTCCTATCCCTTCCTACTCTAGCGGTTTCATCCCATTCTTTTTTTAATCCAATCCTAGGCTATTGAAAGAGCCTATTGAAGTTAGCCATCAAACAAAAAGGTAGAGTTAGGAGCGGGAGCCTATTCTTCTAAATGTTTCAATTCATTAGGGCGATTCCCCTATTCTGATTATTATTTGCGGATAAGCTATGCACAAGCTATCACTACATAGATTCACTATTATAGAACTATACAGATATGCACTACACATCTACTCCTTATACCTCCTACACCCACGAACCTACCATTCCATCCTCCTACTATGAGGTCCATCCCATTGCTTGAGTAGTAATAATAATAGGGAGGGGCTAGCATTCATTTGGATTAGACCCACAATGAAATAAGAATAGGGCCTCACTCCTATGACTATTAGTTAGACCCCGCATTCACCCCACGAAGAAAATCGCCAGTAAAAAAAATATATCCTCTCCGGTAGCATAGTTTCGCCCCCGTAAGCTTGCTAGTAAACCCGGCTGACCAGAACTTCAATCTATGCCCCTCTTCGGGGAGTCCAGCCAAGTCTGTAAGGTCATATCTCAAAGCCTTACTTTATCTAAGTGTTATAGCTGGCTGTGACTCGTAACATTACTTTATAGGGCCACCTATGAGACTCTTACTTATGATTCAGACATATCACTGATATGCATGCCGCATGTACGCCTAGCATAGAATCTTCCCTCCTTGGCATACCTTTACTAATAGTGGGTAGTAGTGGGACTACCTAAGATAGGGTGGTCCCATGGGCCTACCACTAGTGATGCCTACAAAACTATGCCTACCACGGGTAAGCTTGATTCACCTTTCAAGATCACTATACTGGGTTGACTTTTCATAACCTTACCTTCGCTCAAGGAGGACCAGCACCTTACCAAGTAGAGCTAACTCACGTCATACCTCTTCCTTGACCTGAGCTAGCTCTTTGAGGGGCCAAGGAAATAAGGAGAAAGGGCCAAGACTTAACATTGTGACCAACCAAATAAGGCGCAGGACCAACCAAATAAGGCAACCTTACCTTACTCAGTTAGAAGGAAGGGATTGACCTTGCTTGACTTGATGGGACCAACTCTTCGAGCTCTGGTAATACCCAGCCCGCCATTCATTCTAAATACTCTAAAGGAAAGAAGAGTCTTGCCCCCTCGTGACTAAAATGGATACGCTCAGGGCCAAAACTGCTAAGGGCATTCCATCCGGCTCCATCATCTGGATAATATGAAATGCGACGTGGCCAAAACAATCAATGCATGGGAAGGAATATCCCAAAAAGATTGAGAATGGATTGAAATACCAACTATATACTTACTGCCTTATAGTAATACCTTATACTAGGTATATAAGTGTATAATAGCAGTGATATAACCTTAGCCTAATGGTAATAGACATACTACATATGACTATGACTAGGATATCACCACTGTCCTATTAGCAGCAGCAGCTCACACCACTGGTTATCCAGTATGGCTTTTCCCTTGAACCCTCCCTTTGATGCCTTAGGCTCTACCATCCAACTCGGATATGCCGTATACACTAGATAGGTATGGGTATACTGTCCTTAGACCTATCATTTATATCCCCATATGGTTATACATATATTTAGTTCTTCCCAGATAGGTCAAGTGTATTACAGGACCGGTTTGAACCAATTGATTCCTCATTTGCGGTTGACCTAGTTCCACCACCTAGCACCATTAGCAATAGAGAAAGCATCTAAGCCGTTTGTAGCAGAGGAACTGAAACGATTATGTTTCATAGTTATAGGCAATAGAGCGCTTGACCTTCGCATGGATCTAGGCCCATAGCTCATTGTTCCTATCGACCCAGTGACAGATCAAGTTGGAGATTGAGTGAAATTACCAGTTCAAGGCCCAGATTCATGTAGATCAATTGACTACCCAATTAAGGCCACTTTTTCTTACTTCATGGGCAACGCCACCTGGACTATGAATTTGAGTTTCCGAGGGATTGAACAATCAAAAAGGGAAAGGAAGAAAGCCTTATCTCAGGTATCTCTTTCACTAGGAATTGAGAAAGCATCACTCATCTTTGATTTGCAGATGACTCAGCATGGTCGGGAAAAACCTGAAACACATTACTTCAAAGAAGCCCTTAACAGATTCTTATCGGATTCTGGCCTACATATTGACCTATAGAAATAAACGATTGACTTATAGAATACTTCTATTTCCACTCAGATCGGGGCATATCTAGGTTTCGAGATGGATACTAGGTCTATAAAATCTCTGGGAATTCAAATGACAGGTCAATCTTATAGGAAAAGGGACTGGTATGATCTCCCATCTAGAAAAGTAGTACGTAGATAATACTTCTATCGTGGGTGAGGTAGCAGTGGATTGAATGGGGAGTCTAGTCATTTTCTATCGGTTGGGAAGGTAAACCATAAAGACTCAGCGCGTTGAAGCATCCCGGAAAACTCACTTCTTTCCTCGGTCTTATGATGCTCCTTCCCACCATCCCCATACCATACTATGCCCCATATCATACTATGGTTGAAATATATCCCATTCATGCTTTTCTCTGCCTTGCCCGCCAATGCCAATCTTTCTTCACCGGCCAGAGAAAATGAATCAATGGATAGATATGAATCTGAATCAAATGGTTTACAATAAAATGGCATTTTCACTCGTTAGATTTTCACTTATTTCTCCCCCATAAGAACCCTATCAATCCAGATATTGCTAAGATTTAGCCATCCCTAGACATCTCTAGAGTTACATCCCGCCAAGGGTTGCTGGAGACCTGCCAACCTGGGCAAGGGGGTGTGCTGGCTTTACTTTAGACCTACCAATCTAGGGGCCTACTGTTGTAGTTTACCTTTTACGAACTGCAGGCAGATAGATACCACTTTTCTTATGAACGATTAATCCAAAGCGATTGCGAAGACCCAGGCCAGCTTAGCCAAAGAACGAACACGATCTTTTGATTTTCATACGATGCATGCCACAACAGACATATTGCTGGTGCGGACCAGACCCCTATTGCATGGTGGATTAATTCCCACACTACTGGGATTATCGCTTAACCCACGTATTTATATTATAGGAGATGAGAAAAAGGGAATGGGATATAGACTTACTCTTTTGACTAGGCGATTTATCCTTCCTGTTCCGACTAGGTTCAGTATAGACTTAAGCTACTTCATGACATCCTGCCTTTACTAGGAAAGCGGATATATTCAGACTGTTCCGACTAGGAAAGGACATATAAACATCCTTAAGCTACTTCACGCCATCCCCCAGACTGTTTGACAAGGTCGAACCTACAAGTCAGATAGTTGTCAGTTGGACCTACTGAAAGACCCATTACTACAGCCCACTTTGACTAAAGGAAGACTGTTTCACGTACGGTCAGACTCGGGATAGAGCTACACACACAGCATTAGCACTTAGTATTAGATATGTTATTACTTCATCTATTTATCGAGTCTTAGTCATGCTTACAGAGTTGGTTGATAAGCCAGCCACATTCGGACTTATTATTACTTATGTTAGAACATTTACTCAGTCTTTTATCCAGCCAATACAATTATTGCTTCAGATTTTGTCCATATTCGTGTCGTGCTTACAGAGCTTTGTTAGTTTTTTATATTTGTGCTTCCAGAGTTTGTAGCTACATTGCCACTTCTTCTTACTTATGTTATTACTTCACCAATTACTTTATCTAGCCAATATGATTCTTGGTTCAGAGTTTGTCCATCACCCAGCTACCCACACACTCAGATATAGAGAGATAGAGAGATAGAGAGATAGAGATACACTTACAGATAGACAACTTCTTGTGCACTTACTCACTTATTCTTATTTATTCTATATAGAACTTATCTCTTACTCAGGCTTTTCCTGGGGACACACACCACACATTACTTATGTTATTATTTATCTCATTACTTCATACAGCTAACACTAAGCAAACAACCCCACAAATGCATGTTTGGTTGTGGGAAAGGGTTGTTTGCCTATTTGTGTACAGATCTAAAGTAGAGATTGGAGATCAAGCTATTTGGATCGCGATTTCTCAACTTGGGTCAACATCAACCACCGGTCTCTTGTCAGTATTTTCCCTTCCTTTTATGTTTCATATAGTCATATCTTAGCCTCGGTCAATATATGCCTACCCTCACTTTCTCTGATTCGTGGGTGGGCATCGATCTATTGAAAGGAATGTAACTGAATCCATCCATTTCTCATCTGATCCACTCTACTCTCCCCAAGCACAGGAAACAGTCATTATATATGTCATTATGCATTTCAATTGACTTATTGGGTGGGGCATTGCTCAATATTCCAAAACATCCGCCATGGTCAAATGGCCAATCTTGTAGGGTGCCTCCGGTAGGGCTCTACTGTTAAGGAGAGGAAAAGATGTTCAAACCTCTACCAAAGGACAAGTAGTTGAAGGGTTGAACATGCATTCAAAGGTCATAGGCAAGCAAGTAGTTCAGGTGTACTCAAGGTATGGGGACTAGGTCTATTATTTAAGTGAGGTAACTATGCAGGTGGGTAGCAGGTTCCTAAAAGGAAAGGTCTGAGATGAAGCCAGAGCCTAGCCAGAAGCTAGCAAGAGAAGCCTTCATCCAGCCCCCCAGCCTTAAGAAGACCCGAACCATATGAAATTCATAATGACATATCTCGAATGATGTCATTACGT
>APFE030031547.1:0-18378 GCA_000404065.3 Pinus taeda
CTCTTGATATCCGCCTAGATTTGGCTTGCAAACCTAGTGGTTTTCATGTGGATTTGTTCCCTCAACCTCCGTCCCCACGTTCTATTGATCATCCAGATTGTACTGCCTTGCGTTCTTCCATTACAGACTCCACACCTGCTATGAATGAGGATCAAGTTGTTGATGAAGTTAGTGTTATGAAACCAACCTGCACCATCATTCATGATGAGTGTGCGCAGGAATCTAAAGAAGAACCCACAGTGAAGGATGACTCCCTTCCAGCCGCGCCTCATCCACTTTATCCTGACATCCCTTGTGATTCTGCCACTGGTGATTTCCCTGTTAAAACTCATTTCCAAATGTTTCTACTTCTGATCATACGTAGGACATGTTGGATGTGAGTCTGTCATTACAATGCAGAATGACACATCTTCCTCTAGAAATCCATCCAATCTGTCATCAATCACTTCTGAAAACACAGAGGTGAACATTTTTGCTTCTCATCTACCCCTCTGCCTGAATCATCAAATAATGAGGATACCGACAAACATCCTGAATTTTATGATCTTGATTGTCTTGATCTCTTTACTTCTTCATCTGATTACAATGTTGATTCAATTGTTTTTAATCTATCTAAGAGACTGGTCTACGATGATGTATCTATCAACGAAGTCGAAACCCCATAGACTGTCGAGGCACTTTAGCTTGAGCTAATGGTTATGTCAAGCCCTCGCTCTCCTGAGGTTGGTTTCACTTATGATTAGGAAATTGTTGAAACACTCAAGGCTCCTCATCACTCTCTTCTTTGCATTGTAGATCAACCAAACACCCAAATTCTGCTTCCTCCACTCGAACTACACAATCCCATTGCTCATGTGTTGGAGGAATATTACAGAGCAAGCACATATGCACAATGTAAGTGGTCTACCTTTCTCACATTTTCTTGCATGTCATAGTCAAGAGAATGCATACTTTCAACATCTACACATAGTGTAGCACAACACCATGGAAAGTCCACAGAGTGCATGGCATGCACTTTCAATCATCTTTGTTTTGTGGTCGCTTGTAAGCTCAGAGTGTGTCTGCCTTCATCGTTATATCTTTCATGCTTGCTGGTTTGCGCAACTACGATGTTCGCAAACCGTGCCTTCACCAACACGGGTCAACCAATGTGTCAGTGGTTGCATTGTAAGTATCACTTCACATGAGATGACCTGTGCACTGTTAGCTTAGGAGTAGGAGTAATGTTTGCTTTTGAGTTGTTTGCTTGCATGCATGTTTGCTTATTTCTTTTTGTGTTTGTTTTCTTACTCGCTTTGCTTCCACATTTGCTTCTGCGTCTTGCTTTTCTTTTTGGTTTTTTTGCTTGTTATTTTCCATAGGTTAGTTTTGCATGGATTGTGTGCGACTCTTGAAACAAGCTGGGTAAAGTATAAGAGGAGTTGTACAACTATCAACATTTGGTTATATTTTGTCCGATCTCTTATGTAAGAACTTGTTGTCTTCAGTCCATGATACATCAATGGAAAATACATACAGTTCGAAGTGAACCTTGGTGAAAACACAACGCTTGCGCTCTAACTAGTGTCACTACTCTAGTCGGTTGTTTTTGGGTTAATCCTTGTTAGCTAAGTCAAGTAGAGTAAGGTGAGGGGGAAAACCTTAACAAGCATGTCAGAGGTATACATAAACTACTTCTTTGAAGGAACAACCTCTTCTGTTCTCAATAAGTCGGGATCCCTCTTCCGCCTTTGAAATGAATAAGTGATATGCATAGTTATGAAGATGAAAAATGAAAAAGTGAAAAAAGTTTGAAAAAATGAAAAATGAATAAGTTGAAATAAGAGAAAGGCTTCCTACGCAGAGAGGTGATACAAGTACTCTGCCGGGGTACTGACCAGGCTCGTTGGCAGCAGAGCCATGCTTGTGTTCCTGTGTGACTCCATCAGGGCATTGTCTAGCCTTGCTGGCAGCGGAGCAACACCAGAGATGAAACTAAGACTTTGACGACTATACTGCTTGTGCATCATATACTCCTCAACCCCAATCAAGACAACTGTGTTGTCTTGGCTTGGAATGTGTGTTGACCGACCAAGGGCTTGGCAGATGCTACATATTACAATCAAGCAGTGTGGAAACCAAAACGAACTGAGAACTGAACAATACTTTCAGAGGTGTTAGACTTGCTTTTCATGAACAAGGTCCATTGAGAGAGATGGAGTTCTACTAGTGTGTCACCAAGTGTTGTAGTGGATACAACCACCCTCCAAAATTTTGCCTTAGCTTCGTTTTGGAGCATCCCTACCAACCTTTCACAGCAACATGTCTTGTCTTGTCAAGTACACAAGATTAAGTGATTTTTTTTGTAGAATGAATGCCTGTCCATCAAAGCTTGTTGCATTGCCCTCACAGGCTGTTTCACCGGACTTAGTCCAGCTGCAGGCTGAGTAGCTCCCTAAAGAAATTGTGCAATTCTGGAGGGAAACCAACCTTCCCTCCACAAATTGCACAATTCTTAATTATTAAAATGTTTAACTGGAAGAGATATATAAGCAAAATCTAAAAATAGTCTCAGCTATTAAAATATTTAGTTGGAAAACCTATATAATCATTTGTTTTAAAACAAAACACTACAATTGGGTGGAACAACTTCAAATCGACCAAATAACTTCAACTTTGGAGAATAATTTCTTACACATAAATATCATGGATATGGATTCTTATGGAAATGACCAAACCCAAGTGTTGGGAAGGTACCCACTGGAGCTTGCTTGATTAGAGAACGTTTGGATTAGCATACCCACAAGAAACATTGTAGTTTGCATTTGCCTTAATCATTGCAACGATGGATTGACCTGATCGACCTGTCCAATTGCGCTATTGTGCACTTCAACCTCAACCACCCTTTGGGAGTCCAAAATATTGAAAAGCATATCAAGTTGCAGAGTATCCACGACATTCTACCATCATATATTATATCACGAGTTCCCAAAATTGTACACTTTCATATTATTTCTTTTATGAAACCTACATATGAACTAGTTTCTTCAAATTATTTTCATGTCATTGAAATGCAATTTTTTTGTTATTTCACGGATTTTTAGAAGAGATACATACGACCGTGATTGTGCTCAAAGTATCATCCTCACATAATTCCATGACCATTAGACTTGTGTTCTGTTGAGGACATGCTGACCTTGAGTAGAAGGGCCATTAGGAAGCCCACCCTTAACTCTTGTAGCTCTCCCTTTTTCACTCCTAATTGCACTCACAACCTAAGATGAATCTCCTTATCAAGATTGCACAATCCTGCTACTTGCAATGCCTAATAAATGTGGAGAAGAAAGCACAAAACTTAAAAGCAATGCTCTACATGAATTTTCTTGGCCTAATGGATAAGAACAACGATACTCTAACTTACAATTATTCCCATGTAGTTAGGTTCGTTATGAGATAGTTGGTAGAACACAAACAATAATGTTTAATGAAACATATTAATTAGAAGTATCAATATATCACATTGTAAAGCATGATGGTTCGCCATGAATACCATCAAAATTTCAGCGTTAGGAGAGTTTATTGGCGAGACTAGGACATATGGCATCAAGGATGAAATAAGACATCAAATTTTTTGTCCAATCAAGTGTTTACAATTTTTTTTTTTTTTAATTAATTATATTATTATTATTATTTATTATATTAATTATTATTATTATTATTATTTTTTTTTTTTTTTTTTTTTTTTTTTTTTTTTTTTTTTTTAATTATAAAAAATATGTTATTTGTTTCTAAGTTTAACATTAGGTTTTGCATAGGTCAAAGCTAAACTAATAGCATTCAAACTACAAATCGATCACTAGAGTGTTGCCTAGGCATGGGGCTAATAATTCTTTGTAGGAAAACAAAAAGTTAAATTCTTGGCAATCTGAGTCTGTCATGTGAATTTTTATTCATTTAAGGTCCTTGTTTTCCTAATATTCTATAATTAAATAGGTCAAAACAAAATTTTATATAAAAGTAGAAAGTTAAATTTTTGAACATTGCCTTAATCCCATAATATTGGAAAAAGGAAAGAGAGAAAATACATACTTAAACATGAATGCTTGTTTTTCTTATTCATTTGATTAAAAATTACATGGTGACTGAAGTTTTTTTGTTTTTCCCTTAGAAACCATAATTTATTTTATTAGCAAATGATTCAAAATTACTTTCTGCAGATTGAATCCCATAGATTCAAATCATCAACAAGTACCCAAAAAAGAAATTTTGTTATGCTTGTGGGTCCTTACATATATCAAATTACATTTTTAACTTACAAAATTTGTGAAAAAACTTCACTTCAAAAATACCGTTTTCAAATAAAGAACTACACTACCATATATCCAATTGTAATTATGTAGCAATTCCAAATATAGTGTAGATTGTTGTCATTCTCTGTTGGTTGGCCTGAGTCCTTCAATAAAAGGCCTATAACAATATTAAAAAAATATGTTATCTAGTCGCTTTGAGATCTACCATAGGTCCCACTCAAGATTTACACATTCTTTGGAGAGTCGATTTGCTAGGAATTTTCTCATGTGTGACCAGAAATATTATAAAAGAAAAGTTTTAATCACAAAATATCATACAAAATTGGAACAAGAAAAATATTTCTACATTGTATTCCATTGATCCAATTAATCATTAGCAAAGAATCACCATAAACTTGGAAGTTTGTCACATCATTTTAAATTCCTTAGCAAAAACCAATAGATATTTATAGGCCAATAATTCTACTTGATTGCTTGTGCCCCTACCAAAGCCCACTTTTATGTGAAAATAGTGATTCTCCGAGAGATTAAGGATAAACCCACCCCCATTGCTCAGGTTTTCCTCTTGAGATGCCTTGTCAAAATAATCCCATGATTTTGTCACATCAGGAGCTTCTGAAATAATGTAATAAGGAGGGATTTATTTTGATTAGGGATAGTGCATTAAAATAGATATCCTTTAGTAAGAACACGATTAGTGAAGGAAGATGTGTCTTGAAAGATGCCCTTACTACAGGCTAACCAAATTCCCCAACATATGATTAAGGGTAAAGCTTTAAAAGGTCTTTTTGTTTGAGTGGAATTCCAACTCCTCCATGATTTCTCCAACGAAGCACCATTCCAAACAAAAGATTGTCCCAAAATCGAGTGGCAACAATTCCACACTTATAAGGTGAAGATGTAGCTTATGAAAAGGTGTGTAGCTTATTATCCATTCTTTTTACAGAGCACACACCACCCTGGACTAATCTTGTACCATCTGTGCATCACATCCCAAGTAGGGAATTTATTTTCTAAAATACACCACATGAAAATATGAGCTTTTTATGGACATTTGAAATGACAAACCATCTTCCACCACCATTTCTGATCTTCATTTACTTTGACCATATTAAGACGAATGTACCCAAGATTAGGAGAGTAGGTTTCAAAAGGTGAAAAGGAACATACCAATTCATCTTTCTTGTCCGATAATATAATGTGTACCTCTTTGAGGGCTTCCAAATAATCATTCCATACCTCCAAAATTAGTCTCCAAACCCAGGTCGGTTGCAAACTTCTAACCCTTTCTTCCAAAGCGAAGTATTTTCTAGGTTTTCAAAATGGGAAAGCTTAGAAACTCCTTTATCTTGAAGGGAATCGATGAGAAGTTGGGGAAAGAGGCGTCTCTGCTTACTTTTGTGCTAGGGGTCAACGACAATCCTCACCTTGCTTTCATTTCCTATGTGTCATTCTATCCCCGAGATAATTGGCTTAAAGGAGTTCAAAACAAATCTCCAGATAACTGAAACATTTGATCGAGGCTTATCATGTATTCTCATTCGATCCTTAAGTGAGCTCATAGCAATTAACTCCTGATAAACAATCATCGTCCAAAGGCTTTGGGTGGACGAGAGCCTCCATCCACATTTTGTAGCCATAGATTTTGAAAAAAGAAAGTTATTTTTTAATCCCCATCCTACAAGAAGTTTTGGTGCAACTATTTTGTCCCACTAAAGCCAAAGAAGGAAAATTTGGTCATGGTTCCTTGCCCATAAAAACTTGAAATAATTTCTTCTAACATTTTTCTAGAATACACTTGGGTATATAAGCCAATGACATCTAATATACAAGGATTGCCTTGAGGACTGATTTTACCAATACTAGTCTGCCTCCCCTGGACAACCATATGTGGCTCCAACATTTAAACTTTTCTTCAATTTTGCTAAAAGCTAGGTCCAATCCTTCTTACTGTAGAAATTTGGTTTGAGATGAAATCTCAGGTATTTCAGACCCTTGTCTAATTTTTTTAATTCAAAAAGAAAAATTCTTATGATATGTTGGACCTCTCTATCGTCCAAATTGTGAAAGGAAAATGTGGATTTCTTATCATTTATGAGCATGCTAGAAGCTTTTCTAAACTGTGTTAAAATTTCAAGAATTTTATCTACATATATTTTGGAACAATTACAAAAAATAAGAATATCATCTACAAATAGTGGATGAGTAATAGCCAGGGCATGAGCAATACTAGTACTAGTTCCAAGGAACTCTCTTTTTCTCTTTTTCTTGGCCAACATTTTGCTTAAGCCTTCTGCCACTAACAAGAATAGAGGTGGTGACAATGAGCATCCTTGTCGCAACCCTCTCTGAGCATGGAAACACGGGGACACTAAACCGTTGATTTGGACTAGAAAGGACATTGATTGTAGACAACTCATAATCCAAACTATAGAAGCCTAGAAAAAGCCTATGTGGGTTAGCAATAATTGGATGTATAACCAAATAACCCAACCATAAGTTTTTGAAAGGTCAATCTTAAGAACAACTTGTTTAACTTGTGCACTTTAATTAAGTGTAATCCTTCTTAAGCCACACTAATCATTTCATGAATTTGTCTTCCTTCTAAAAAACCAAATTGTTCTTTTGAAATGGACTTTGAAATATGGGCTTTAATCTTTTGGTGATTACTTTGGCAATACCCTTAAAAATTTAATGACATAGAGAAATAGGGTGAAAATCTTCAAAGGACATAGGATTATCCACTTTTGGAATGAGAGTGATGACGGTAGAATTGAAGGTTGGCGACATTATACCCTCCCTCCTTGATTCTTCAACTACTCTTAGTAAATATTTCCCAATTAAATCAATAGTCCCAAGAAAAATTCTACTGTCCATCAGTCAGGTCCTCGGCTTTTTTCCTCTTGACAAGATCGAAGGACTGAATTTAGTTCTCCCTTTGAGATTTACTCCATGATTATCTTGTTGTCCTACTTAACAAAACTAGGGAAATATTGTGCCACTCGAATGACTTCTGCATTGGGCACCCCTTCTGCCTCTTTACAAAGGCCTTGAAAGTGATTCTTCCCTAAAACTGTCAAATTTTTGAAACTTGAAATTTCTCTGCCATATATATCCACAAGATTCCATATAGTATTACACATATTACGACCTTTTGCAATTTCCTGGAATTTTTTTTATATTTTCTTCCCCACATTCCAACCATATTTCCCTACTTTTTAGTCTCTAAACTGCTGGAGACTACTTCCTTTGACTCTAGAAGGGAATTTCTTTTAGATTCTAGATGAAGGAGAGCCTCCCTTGATTCAACATCAACAAATCCTTCCCCTCCTACATTTGAGAAATTCTGAAGATCCCTCTCAACCCATTTAAGTTCCTGATCTTCTGCTTGTCTCTTCTTGAAAGCCCATTCCCTAGTAATTCTTTTGATAAGTTTTAGATTAGCCTCAAACTGGCTTGCTACAGAACCGCCCACCTAGGGATTAAATATTTTCTAATGCTGGTTTATAAGGGATGACAATTATTCCTTTAATAATGATGAACTCATTTTGAAAGGGCTAGCAGGATTTGTTTCTGGCCCTTTGACTTCCTTGAGGATCAGAGAGTGATCAGACTCATCACCATTTCCAACCCATTGCCTGATTAGATTGAACTAATCTACTAGAGCTTCAGATATCAGGAAACAATCTAGCCTTTTTGCAATACACTGCTTGACGGTTTTGTTGAACCTCAGAATTACCCTCTCCTTGACAATTTTTCTCACCTTTTTCCCTCACTTTCTCATAAGATTACAGACCCCAATCAATGATAAATGCCAAGTTTTTTCTTAAGGAAAGCATTAAAAAGATTGTCATATTGTATTTTCATGTTCTTGCTATTTGAGTAGATTTTTGCAATTTAGCTACAGAACAAAACGTATTTTGCAGCTAACTGTGGATTCCATAGCTACTCTCATGGTTTGGCAGGTTCCAGGTGTCAAATGAAGAATTGGGCCACGTGGGAATTTCTAGAATCATCTCCACATGGATTCTATCCTATTCACTCGGTCCATATCGACAGAAAAGCGAGCCTAAGATCATGGTCAAAGATGGAGTCAAAATACGTTATCCGGAAGCAGTAGGACTCTTGATTTGTTCTTTCCTAGGAAATCAAGAGTCCAACAGTCCTATTGCAAATATAATTTGAATTAGACACCTGTAGCAAGTTTATCTCACAAACAGTTATGCTATTTTCCTTTAAATATTGGTTACATAGAACCGAGAAACAATTCAGAAATCAAGTGTTAAATTCAGGGTTTTTGCTGATACTCTGTATTCATACTTCATTTTATCATAATATAAAGTTCGTGTGGCAAATGATTGGTTAAGATCATCTTTAACTAGCTAGCAGTCCAGTCAAATTAGTTGCAGAGGGCCCCTGCACTGGAGGAGGTTTTTTTTATTGCTGTTTTTAGTTCAATTTGCATTACTCTGTTTTCAACAAATTTGTTTTCTAATTAGGATAATATTTAATTCCATTTTTTTTATCTATAGCATAGTGATAATTCACAACTATGAAGCCTTTTTCTTCTAAGATATTTCATGGAGAAAAATAACTTTGTTTCCAAATTGAATTAAGTTTGAAGTGATAAGAATACTCAGTTGCTTATTTTTCTCACTGTTTTGTCATTCATTTTCTTAGAACAAAATTGTCAATTAACTGTGTTAATGGATGTTTTCAAAATCCATTTCAAGATGATGATGATCCTAAACTAAATGGTTAAATGCCTAATTCAACTGTGATTGAAATTACTCAGTACATTGTTATTAGCTTCCTAGGAACTTAGGAACTAAGTCATAATTGACTTCTTACATAGCACTTCAAGAGGGTAATGCTTCACATTTGAATGTTGGAGAAAGTCAAAATTGTATTAGTTGTTTACAATTATTTTAACATGCTTTCATCTTTTTGATTTTAGATTCTCACTTAGTTGCATACTTTGCTGATTTTTCTAGGACATTAGAAGTTAAAGTACCGACAATTTCTTATATTCCATCTCAAGAAGATCATACTTCATAATTGAATGCTAAAGTAACTAGAAGTACTTTAATTGATTTCATTTTTTGTCTTTACTTCAAACAAACACTACAATTTCAGTTTTGGTCTTAAGAATTAGATACATGGATTAGGACTAATGATAAGATAAGATAAATGCTTTGTTTTCCAAATTAGGTTCTAACTAGCCAATAGTTTTAGGTTTAGAGAATTAGATTAACTTAGGAACATTTCTTCATATTCACTTAAATCTTCTCATAGTTTTAGGTTGAACATTCTTAGACATCAAAGAACAAAAACCCCCCAAAACAACATAAAATACAAAACAACGAAGTAAGAAAAGGTTAACTAAGCACCTATAGTGCACCACACTTTATTAGTTTACAAACCTCGGTTGATAATTTATGCAAGCAATTTAGGACACTAAATTGACTAAACAAGTTCCTCCAGGTCATTTTGAGATTTATAAACTCAACATACACTAGTTTAGAGTTTACTAACTTGTGGGTAAATTATTTAGCTAGTGGATCAAGCCTTTCCCTCCGACCTCAAACATATGATGCCCCCAAGGAGAAATTAAGATCCCCACCAATTATAAAAGAGTTCAAATTTTCTAGAGATATTGTAAAAAGATTGTCCCAAAATTCTATCCCTTTGAGATAGGGACCATAAAAATTGATGAGGGCCAATGTAGAGCCAAGTTATTTAGAGAATATTTCAATACCTTGTCTAGAATTGACACTCCAGAAATTTGAGACTTTGATGCTCTATTGACGGGCCAAAATATACCACCGATAGTTAGGGGGTTTCCCCAGTGTGAAGTCCCAATTATACCTCACACTGTTTGGTATTGGGGCCCCATTCGGTATGTGGGATTGGCTGCCACCATGATAGGTTTCCTCTTGGATGTCAAATGAAGAGTTGTTATTGTGAGGACACATGTGAAACGCTGGGGAATGGGGATGCAATCAACCCATGATTGATAGCTTGCAGAACATAATACAAAAATATAACAACAAAATAAGGAGGAGTATATATTAACAAGCAATCAATTATCCAAAACCATCTAAGACATACACAAAAGAGAATGTACTAGAAGTTAACTACAAATTAGTTCACAATAAGTTACTAGTGTAGTGTCGAATAAGAAAGCAAAGATTCAAAGAAAGCATGTAAGCCATAATCCACAAATTAGTTCGTTAACATATACCCAACATGTAAACACACGTGCACTCATAGTAAAAGTACTGGATAACCATTACAAATGCCATGAAAATGCATGAGAATCAATGCAAAGAATGAAAAGCTTCTTATTAACACTGTTGAAATTCCAAGTACACACACTACAGGCCCATCAAAATCCAATAGTGGAATGAGGGAAACTCATATTGTCTCCAAGACCATAACCCTAGCCTCACCACCACTCAAACTAAAATCTACCAAGAGAAGAGTGCTTTCAGCTCCCTAAGCACAAACAATTATCTAAATGCTAACAAAGCTCAAATGCTAGAAGTCCTGCTAAATGAGACATGAGGATACATTTATAAAGGGGAAAGGGTGGCCTTTCAGCTTCCCATGACTCTTTGAATTCCCTATGAGCTATTAGACTCTCTCATGACCTTTGATCAACTTTTACATGTGTTTACATTAATTATTTTTATAAACATGACAATAGATATTTACAATATGGAAAAAGAAAAATCAGTGGCTCTTCCAACATGCTTTGGTCCAAACTCTTATTGTACTTGGTATAAGCAAGATTTCACACTTGTTTTGTAACCAATTTCATTCTTTTAATACTTTCCACTTGCTATTCTTGCCTCTCTTTGCCTTCAATTAACTTGATCTCCAAATTCTCCTCTTTCCCTAAATCATCCACCAGTATGTTCTCTTCCATTGGAGGGTACAATCTTGTATATCTTCTTTGTGCACATGAAATCCCTCAATGTACTGCAATTGCTCTTCCTTTGAAACAATGGATATAATTGTTGTAAAAATAGTTTCTATATTTGTCATGTCCTCAAGTATGAACATCCATAAACCACTGCATGTATATATTTTTAGTTACAAATATATGCCATTTGAGAAGTCTTGTTCTAGCACTTCCCCTTTTGAGCATTCTTCCCAATATATTATAGCGAAAATTCCTTTTCCTTCACCCTTTTTACCTTGGCTTACTGCTTGATTTAAATTTACTTGGGTATTATTGCCAATGCTTGAAGCCTTTTTGCAGTTGGTTGTCAATGTTCTTACTATTGCAATATTCAACAATTCTTGAAATGGCCTCAAGCCCAAACATTATTCATAATGTATCAATTCAACTATTTATAAATTTTAATGAAATTTTCATAAAGGCATTTTCATTTGTATCCATTTCAAACATGTCTTCCTCTATGTATCCATGCATGTGCAAATTCATTTGACAAGCATGTGTCATACATGCACATGTTCCATGATATTCATATGTTGTCGGTTTCAGAGTCAATTTCTAACCTTTGTTATTTTCATTTATGCACACAACAGATTTCAGAAGTATAGACATAAGCAAATTAATAATGGTAGTTATCAACAATAGGTCTTGTGTGTGTTAATGTTGAAATAGGGTCGCTTTGGCATCAACACCTCAAACTTCTCAATGGCTAGTGAGAAGCAATGGAAGCACTTCCCCAAGGTTTAGAGCCACATGAGTAAGACCGAGTCCTGGCCAAGACTAGCACAACTAAACCCTCTCGTCCACATTAAAGGAGTTGTAACTCGCAATGAACTATCATGCAACACATAACTATGAAGAAAACGAAAAATAAATAAAGAAACAGTACAACTAACTACCTAAATGTGATGTAAGAAAATTAAATGATACACTTTCCTCTTTTAATGTAAATTACTTCTATCATTAAAATGCCAAAAAAAAGATAAAAATATCGTCATGAAAATTAGTTTTATTCGAGTGTCATTACATTTTTGCTTTTCTTATTATTTATTTTTATTTAATTGCAATAATAAAAATAAAAATAAACGAAGGAATATAAAATTAAAATTTAAGAAATAAATCAGGAGGTAATAATTGAAACTAAAAAAATGACCTCGGAATAAGAAATGAAGATTGAAATTAAATGACAACAAATTATATACCAGAAAAAAGTTTAGTATTAAACAAAATTAAAGTCACTCTATATACATTAAAGTGCACATGTATATACGTAGAAGAGTGGAGCATGAAATATGTGTTTATTTTTTTATTGTATTTTTTTTTTAAAGATGCCCAATCATTATTAGTCCCTGCCCTTCCGGGCTGGCAGGGACTATAGTAATCGATTTGTAAATCTAACATTACTTTGGCACTATAACCAACCAAATTGCACGATAATCAACCGACGTTATATAACTTAAACCAAAGTTCGCTGAAATGCAGCACGATATTTTATATTTTCTTATTCCTTTAACCAATGAACGGATTTTTCATCTTATTTGGCCTCAAAACGAGGCATACGGGCAGGTATACAGGCTCAAAACTTAAGACAAGTACAAGTGATCAAGTCATTTAACAGTTTCATGAACTCAGTTTAATGCTATGTTTGCATTAGCATTAATCTGGTAACATAAAATGTTAACAAAACTAACAAGAATTATGTACTTATGTTAAAGTATAAGTGTGTCGGCCCTGCCGTGTCAACATTCCCCTGCCTGCCGTGTCAACATTCCCTGCAGTGCGGTGTCAAAACCTTAATTTGCATGAGAACAACGGCCTGCCTTAAAATGATCTGCTGCTAAAGCCGAAGTAGAGGAATCTGCTACTAAAGGAACGTCATCGAACTGCAAACAAATTTACCTGTTTATCATCTCTTCTCATGCAGAAGTCTAAGTTGATGATCGGGGTCTATTCTACTAATTATTTCAATTTGTTTGAACAGGTGACAGGAACCACGAACAGTAAATCCATACTGAACAGTAAAGCCATACGTTTGTTACCTGGTATCTGAATATGCTCGATGTGCAAAAAGCATTCCATGCTCGCCTGGTTGGAATCGCACAGCCAACGCCTGCGTCTTCCCTGGCTTCATCCACTACAGAAATAGCGTGCCACGGTTCGAGTCCTGTAAGGTCACAAATACTCTGTAATTCGGTAATCCCTGATAACAGGGTTTAAATCTTAATCTTAAGCATACAGAACTAGAACTTTTATCTTCAGTTGGAGCGGGATTTGCAACTTTGACGATGGTGGGATTTTCTCAACTGTATTTAACATTCATTAATAATTTGATTGTTTTCTCCATAATTGCTTCCGTTGTCAATTTGTTTTTTTGTCCATAATTTCTTACATGCAATTCTTTTGATTTATCACCGGTACAGGGCTAACGATCTATTCGTTGAATCCATGGTTTGCGGGGGTGATGCCGGTATTGTACAATGTGCTTCTGTGGCATCAAAGGTATATAATAACCATGGAGAGAAAAAAATACTGGCTTCAAAATATTTTGGCTAACAATTTTATTCCCTGTTTAATGATTATTCGCTTTTTGTAAATTGCAATTTTGCTAATAGGTAAATAAACTACCATTTTTTCTTCAAAAGTAAACTGGGTTTTGCTGGTATTGAAGATGTTTACCCTTTAGGAGCATTCAGTACATATGAAAGGCTAATGAATATTTACTGTGACAATTAATTTATAGGCAAGAATTGCTACATCTAAATATATTTTCAACATTTCAATTGGGAGAAGAATTTTACTTTTGGGATATGTTTGTCTTGATATATCTAGGTTGGAGAAGTTGAAAAAGGAATTACTAGTAAGCATTGACAAACGAATTTCATCTGTTAGACAATAACTACATACTGCGATTGTGAGGAGCATGGTGTCTTAGGACTATACAGAATGGGATTTTTACTATTTTGGTTTTAAAGTAAAATCTGATAATTCAATTTCATTGAGATTCTATTTTTATTATTTAAATTTAAATTTTATATAAATTTTCGAAAATCTCCAAAATTATTTAGGTTATGCAAACCCTAGAACTGAAACTTACGAATTGATTCAAAGTCTGTTACTAAATATCTAATGCCCCTTACCTGGACCTGAGAATCATCTGCCCAATCTGTGATCTTTAATTGGTTTCTCAGTTCCCAGCTTCACAGACCTACAATATGCTCAAACACAACTGCTACAGTGATGATCACCCATATTGCATTCGTTCCAAAGGCATCGTATGGTTTCCTGAAGAGAACCAACAGAGAAGATAATGTAATTGCAACTCCCACTTTTAAAGGGAAAGTCACTCTGCTCGGATGCTCCTTGCAGAATTCCCACAATTTTGTGCATAATCTCTGCATGACTTTCACAATAATGAGTACTTCTCTGCTGGTCTTGGTGCCGAGACAATCCTCAGAGTCTAACCCAGATAAGCGCATCTCCCATATTACCACAGGCAGCATACAGATTAACGATTTTGGTTCCCAGATTTACCTTTTGAGAATGACTAGTGATGACGACAACAGAGAAGCAACTGTGTCTGATCCCATCTTGATGGCCTCCTGCTGCATAACCACAGAAATCTCCAGTGCTTCCTTTAATATGCCGTCCTTGCATAGACAGAACCGTGGATTTCAGTAGAGGAAGCAGAAACGTACAGAAGAACACCAAGAAGCAAACCGATATGGTGATCTTGAGCTTCTGGTTAAATCTCAGTTTGTTCGCTATCTTCTCCCCTGTATGAGTTTCAGGTTTAGCTACGATGCCGGGGACATGTGTACACATCGCTTGCATGCGATGCACGTGCTACGGTTAGCTGGTACATAGCTGGAGGGAGTTGCGGTTGCTAAAGACAAAACCTATACTATTATATAAAGAAGTCATATTATTCAACATTAAATTAACGCACGTGTAATTGATGTATAATCTACGTTCATGTCCCATTTTCAAAGAATCTATAATTATAATTTAAAGAGAATACCTACATCATTACATAACGAAGTCATATTATGAATAAAGGTTTACAAATTCATCAATATATGATTAAGATTTTGAAATATTTAATAAATTTACTATTATAATGTAAGAAATCATTACCTATGTTATAGATCCCCTTTGTTGTCGTTCCTTCATTTATGGATATAGATCCCCTTTGTTGTCGTTCTTGCCATTTGACTTTCTTATCCTTCTCGCGAACTAATTTTTTTATTTACCCGACAAAATGGATCAGTTTTGGCATGGTCGTTTTATTTACCCTCGCATTCCTTTTGCGCTGTTCCATCATTTATGGATATAGATCCCCTTTGTTGTCGTTCTTGCCGTTTGACTTTCTCATCCTTCTCGCGAGCTACTTACGTATCGACACACAGTGCAAACACATATTCATCCATGCCTAAAGCGTTTTAGATTAAAATCGAAACCAAGAAATATATCCAGCAGTTACTAAGAAATATATTTAACTTCCTAAGAAAGCTGAAATAGATTTCTTTCATTTGTAATTCACCAAAACACGGTTCCATTCTCATCATAATGAAAATGGCTCTGTCTATATTCAATCTCTTTTTGCATGCCCTATCTGAATCTGACCGCCGCAAATTTTGGCAATATCATCAAAGCTGCATTTAATACAACTTTGTCGCCTCCTTTTAATCCATATGCTAATAGTGTGAACTATCTGCTTGCAAGTTATTTGATCCCCTATGTCGGACTTACAGGCTATGTTGGCGCCTTGAAAATGAGAATACTTAGACATAGAAAAATTGTGTTTTGTTACTTAGTTTTGGACTTATACTTTTTAAACAGTGACGCGGGAGGCCGAATCATTGTTATTCATGTTTTTCAGGTCCCCAGTTCAAGTCTAGGCTTAGACAAGTTCAATACTTTTGCTTAAATAAGATACACAGCTATACTGACAGCCTTTGCTTCTGCGTCTTTGAAAACTTCACTTATATGAAAAGCAACTCACACAGAGCTTCTTTCAGTGAGAGTTGAACTATCTCTCGATTACTAAATGGGTGCAGGGCAGCTAAAACTCTAACCTGCAGTACACCTCTCGTTCGCTTACAAAAGCCGCTTACCTCTCTCTCAGTACCTCTCGGTTACAAAAGCTGAGGGTGCTTTAAACAGAAAAGCTGAGGCTGCTTTAATAAGAGTCATGACGTCGAGGACCTCTGAATTGGAGGATGCTTTCAATGCTTTCAACAAGCTACAACGGCTGCCTGAGATGCTCGGAATCAAACTGTTTAACCTGCAGAGGCTCTCTGTTCATTCCAACAAACGCTTACAAAAGCCGCTTACCTCTCTCTCAGTACCTCTCGGTTACAAAAGATGAGGGTGCTTTAAACAGAAAAGCTGAGGCTGCTTTAATAAGAGTCATGACGTCGAGGACCTCTGAATTGGACGATGCTTTCAATGCTTTCAACAAGCTATAGCGGCTGCCTGAGACGCTCGGAATCAAACTGTCATTCCAACAAAGCCACCTACATGGGAATGGTCTGAGATCTCATGGCAGCCACCTGCATGGGAATGGTCTAACATCTCATGGCAGGGACTTGCTGCCATGCAGCTCATCTTGTTTATAAATGCACAAGTCTCATATGTGTTTATTTTTTTTTAAAGATGCCCAATCATTATTTATAAATGCACAAGTCTCATTCAATGTGTTTATTTTTTTTTAAAGATGCCCAATCATTATTTATAAATGCACAAGTCTCATTCAAAGAACATAGAAATGACTGTACAAAATGGGTGATTTATTAAAAAAAACTCATAAGTAAACGGAAAAAAAAATCAATTACATTTGGAAGAAATTGGCCATAGTTGTCCTCTGTTTGTGATTTTGATATCAGAATTTTTCATAAGTTGTCCAATTTGCATGTAAATTATTGTTGTCTTTTGTGTATAGAAGACCGGTTGGAGTTGTCCAAATCTACATGGTGCTTCTTTGTGGCATTAAGGAACATATAAAGGAATCCACGTCGGTTTTATATTTCTTCAAGTAATTATCGCCAGACATACTCCTCAGCTAAAAGTATTTGAGCTTTTGCAAATCTTTTATCCCAACTGAGTTCAAAGATGCTGCTACTCTGTCCTTCGTTATCCAAAGCAAAATTTGAATAAAATGGATTCCTCATTGCCTAAAACTATTCCGAAGCTTTTTAAAGTTGCCACTATAACGTCCTTGTGAGAAAACTACCTCGACATACTCTTGATCTATGACCTAGGGTTTTGAATTTACTTCTAGTGGCTAGACTATCCTTTGTTTATAATCTGTATCACCTTCCAATCCACTCAAGTTACTTCCGTTAGTTGTTCTACTTTCTGTGCTAGAAGAAGGATTTTAGTCAAAGGTCGACTCGCATGTAGAACACTTCTTGGAATGTTCGTAGAAGGTCAAGAAGCAGTGAGAATAAGCATATCATGTCTTCTTGTAGTAAAAACATGGAGCATAAAATTCGACTCCTATTGACTTGGGTAGCTGTAAAAACGTGCGTGTGTGCAAATATGTTGTAAATATTGTAATAAGAAATTGAAACAATAATGCGGATTCCTTCAAATCTTTTTCTAGCTTGCGAAATACAAAATTAGAAACAAGACATGTGCCTCCTTCCTTCTCCTATTGTGTCATATTAGTAAATCCTTTAATCCTATCCCAAGTTGTTCTTAAGGGGGGATGTTAGGATATTCCGACACGTAGGAATAGTTAAGTATAACTTGTCTAGTATAGAGTTAGGTAAAGTGTGTTTCTTTACTATGTACATTTGTAACTTACAATCCGACGGTCACGATATGTAGTGATCCGACGGTTCATTCTCTCCTCGGTATTACCGACACTTGATCCGTGACTTGACACCTGATTGGTCCATGAATTCTATTTAAAGCGCATGGAGGGTCATTTGTAGGTTCACCGTGCATGAGAGAAGCTTATGTAAATTTTCATTCTTTTATTAATAAATTGCCTGTAGTAGCCACGTTAACGCAGGCCGTGGACTGTTTCCCTCTCTGAGGGTTTTAACCACGTAATACTGGTGTATTGATCTGTGATCTGTTTGTGAGCGATGTCCTTTTGGTGTTCTGTCTGAGGAACTT
>APFE030031554.1:28078-81311 GCA_000404065.3 Pinus taeda
TGTGCTTCTGATAGGAAGAGCACTTCAGGGTGTTGTTTTGGGTTGGGTTCAGCAGTAGTGTCATGGTTCAACCGGAAGCAGCAGTCAGTAGCACTGAGTTCAGCAGAAGCAGGGTATATGGCAGCCAGTCTAGCTAGTTGTAAGGCCATCTGGCTTCGCAAGATGTTGTTTGGCTTATTTGGTCAGCCGTTGAGACCTTCAGTGATTTACTGTGATAATCAGAGTTGCATTAAACTCACGGAGAATCCAGTATTTCATGACAGGTCAAAGCATATCGGAATCAGATATCATTTCATCAGAGACTATGTTCAGAAGGGAGCTGTGAAGCTTGAGTATATTTCCACTGATGAGCAGGTAGCAGACATTCTTACCAAAGCCTTACCACGGGGCAAGCATGTTTACTTCAGAGACAAGATGGGTGTGGTGAGGAACACCTTCCTCGGTAAGAGGGAGTGTTGAAATTTGGTACCGGAGGACAGGTGGTTCCCTTAGGCTTTGATCTTTGGCCTAGGGAAAAGTGTCCAAAAGATTTTAATTTTTCTCCTAAAGTGACTTTATAATTTTTATAAAGTTAAAATCTAATTTAAAAGTGACTTTAAGTGATAAAGTTACTAAGTCTAATTTTAAAGTGACTTTTATAAAGTCAATGAAAAATTAGAAAGGAAAAGTGACTTTGGAAATAAATGACTAAGTGGGTCTTTATTAAAGTGGGGTGAATTAAAAAATAGAAAGTGAGATTTAAATGTGCATTTAATCTCAGCCATTGATCTAAATCTATTTCGGCCATTGGATTTAGAGATCACCCAAAAGTCACTTGGAGTTATATTAAAGGAGGAAAAGGAGGAAAAGATCATTCATTCTTTCATGAGCAGATTGGGAGAATGAGAGCAAGAAAGCAAGGGAGATTTCTGGACAAGAAGGAGAAAGAGACAGCAGTTTGGCACACATACCAGGCAGCTCTTCAGCAAAATCTGAACAGCAGAAAGACAAGCAGAACAGCAGCAAGAACAAGCAAAAAAAGCTGATTTTTTTGCTGAAAACTAAGAAGTTTCCAGGTGGTCCGTTGGGTTGAAAACGGATAAGTTTGCTTGCTGAAAAAATTATTTTGCTGTAATTTTTTGCTGAAATTTTCTTGCTGTAAAAAGACATTTTTCAGAAATAAAGAAGAGCTCTCAAACTGGTTTTCCCCAAGAGTTGTAGGGGGTTTTTTCAGGGTCACGTTGACCAAAAATATCAGTGTTTTAATGTGTTTTAATGGCTGTTTATTACTGCTGATTTTTATTTCTGCAATTTCCAGCGTTCTGTAAATTTTCCAGAATTTGTGTTTTCAGCAAAATTTATTTTTTCCAGCCTGTTGAATGTATGTTTATGGGAAAGGGCATTTAACTACATGGGAGAAATAAAGAGAAACTGAAAACCGGGGTGGAAAAACAAAAATTTCAACAGTCTCCTTGGACCAGCGCCATTCTTTCTTTTTGTATGAGCGCAGAAGGCAGTAGGTTCATTTCCATTGTTTGATTTATCTCTCTCCATCATCCTCGTCTCTTCTTGAGTGCGTCTACCCAATAACTCATCGAAACAAGGTATTTGTCATTGTTGAGAAGGCTAGTGGTAAATATATCCCATGGTCTTGAAAGAACACTAAGAGCAATGAGAGTGAGCTCCCTGTCAGCAACAACTTCACCAACAGATACTTGGTCATTTTTTATTTGAGTTATTCTCATGAAGTAGGATTGGATAGACTTCCCTTTATTCATCTCGATATCCTTCAACTTGTTTTTGAGAAAGAGGATTAGATTTGCATTATTCACTTTGAACATCCCAACTAGCTTATCATATATTTCCATAGAAGTTCCCAAATCAGAAATATAGGTATGAAATGCTTTTGAATGGAGTTAATCAAAATTTTATTTCCATTGACCTCACCTTTTCTATACTTCGTCTTAGCAATAGTTGGTGCATTTGAAAGAGGCTCCACCACTTTTCCCTGCACATAGTCCAATACTTCATGCTCCTCCAAAGTCACGTCCAAAGTCATCTTCCATGCATGACAGTCACATCTGTCATTGAGTTTGTCCTCAGCCTTGAAGTAAGATGTAGAGGCCATGGAGACTTGTCCAATAAATATATATCTTAGTGATTGCTTTTATCTCTTGCTTGGGCTTTGTCCTCACCTGGGCTCTGATACTGTTGATTTGGGGTAGCATCGGATGTGCTCTAGCCACGAAATTTGGTAGAGAGGTTGGGGCACATAAGATCTCCAATACCTAAAAAGGGTTTAGGCAAATTGTAAACAGATCAAGAGATATTAAAATAATTAATGTTTTTAATGGAGTCCCTAAGTCTAAACTTAGGGAAAATAAAATATTAATGTGTATTAATATGAATCTGTGTTAGAATGGTCCAAAAAACATGGATCAAGCCAAATCTAATCTTAGCCGTTAATTAGGGACTTAATCTCGGCCGTTGAGATGTCAACAGGAAAAGTATAAGAGGAGGCTTGAGGGGCACTTGGAGAACACACTAAGGGAGACCAGTGAGTTCAATTTCTGGAGCGGGGTTTGCTGAGAAATTGAACCAGTGGTCTGGAGAGTAGTCAAGAGGAGCAAGTACATAATAGAGAGAAGGGAGATCAACGCAGAAGAGGTAGACGCAGAGCCAGAGGAAGCCAAGCAGAGGCAGCAGAGACTGCGCAGAGCCAGAAGGGCCTGCGTCATCCATGCAGAGGCTGCAGGAGTGACACAGAAGCCCAGGGAGGCTGTGTAGAGCCTCAGTAGGCTGATGCAGAGGGTTTCAGGCTGTAGCAGAGGTCAGTAGGGCCTACACTGGGTTTAGAAAAGTGCTGGAAGTTTGTCTATCTGTGGGTAAGCCAGTTTGGCACCCTGTTGTACAAGAAAATTGCTAAATAATAAAATCCTCCCTCGTTGCACTGGTTTTCCCACATTAGGTTTTCCCGGGGACATTAGTCCAAAATAACTGTGTCAATGTGTGCATATGTTTGTTTCTGTATTACGGTGTGATATCTGCAGCAATATTTATTTTAATGTTTGTTGAAGTAATTTCATGAATAACTTATAATGAAATAAGTAGGAGAAGTAAATCAATTGTTGCAGTGATAGAATTTTCGCATAATGAAATAAGTAGGAGAAGTAAATCAGTTGCTGCAGTGATAGAATTTTCACAGATACCCTGTTAATTTTAGATAACAATGGTGTGTTCTATGCTTGCAACAATTACTTCAATGTCCTTTGGTTAGTCCGAAGATAATTTCCACATATTTTTCAATAGCAATTACATTAACCATTAATCACATTATCAGTAACTGTAGATAGAACATAAACAATAAAATGCAAAAGACAAGAGAACACCAGTATTTGGCTCAAGCCAGGGAAAAAACCCAAGATGGGGACCTTGATCAATTCTTCTTATTATAAATATCAAATGTTCAACAAAGAGAGTATAATAATACAAAGTCAGTCAAAATTCACTTGCGAAATCACTGTCCAAAACAACCTTGTCAAATCTGCATTACTGCCCTCAGTCAACAATAGTGAAATTAACCCTAACCAGTCAACAGTCAGCAGTCTTCCCTTCTTGAGATCGGTCAACCTTAGTCAAACTTAGCCTCATTTGCTGGTCAAAGTCAGCCCAAAATAGTCCCAAAATAGTGAGTCAAAATTGGTCAAAGTCTGATCTTCTTGCTACGGTCAAACTTGTGGTCAACCCTGTTAGTTTTTGTAGCATCGGATGTGCTCTAGCCACGAAATTTGGTGGAGAGGCTAGATTACATGTATTTTCCAAAACACAGAAATCG
Source organism: Pinus taeda (assembly GCA_000404065.3). Lineage (NCBI taxonomy): Eukaryota > Viridiplantae > Streptophyta > Pinopsida > Pinales > Pinaceae > Pinus > Pinus taeda. Next base: position 31,893 of record APFE030031554.1, read on the forward strand.
TTTCTGGAAAATCTGCTTAGAGATGACTTAATTAAAATAATTAATCATTTTTTAATGTTTCTTAAGTCTAAACTTAGGAAATATGATTGATTAAACGGTATTGATTAAGTCATGGTGAGAATCTTCTAGAAAAATACATGGATCGAGTTCTAGTTAATCTTAGTCATGGATTATGTTTTAATCTTGGTCATTGATATCTCAACGAGAGATTATAAGAAGAAACTCGATGGGGGTTGGAGAACACACTTGAGCCACCAGTAGTTCGAATTCACTAGCAGATCGAACTCTAGAGTAACGACGTTGAGTTGCCGAAGAGAGAGCTAGTGAGCTCGAAGCAGTGAGAGAGGGACAGGGATAGTAAGGTTAGAGGAAGATTTTCCCGTTCCGGTGAGTGCATTGCATAGAGGCAGTGAGTGCCACAGAGAGGTAGCGCAGAGGTAGCACAATGCTTCAGAGGGGATTCCGTATTTTGCTGAGGAGAAGCAGTGATTCAGTGCCAGAAACCGAAGTGGGAACCCGAAGGCCAGGAGAGTCCATCTTCTAGACAACAGTTGATCAGATAGCGAGAGAGAAGCAGTTATGAGTTGTGGGACGCAGTACTGTGTACGCTGACGTAGGGACTGCGCAAAGGCATCAGAGAGCAGCTCATCTTGAGCCAAGGTCAGTGTTGGATCGCCAGTGGGAGTGAGATTTTTCTCACTAGACTTTCTATCAATCATTTCTCTATATGGATTGCTAGAGTTGAGCATCCATAGTTTTGTACTCAGATTTACTACTGCATGATATTAAAACCCTTAGCTGCTACACTGGTTTTCCCGAGTTGGGTTTTTCTGGGGACAGTGTCCAAAAATAATTGTGTGTTTGTGTGTGTGTGCATCTATTGTTCCAACGTTTTCATTTCTTCCGCAGTATTTATTTTGTGAAGGCTACAGTGTATTAATTTCGATATTTACTGTAGAACACAGTAAATAATTTGTTCAGTTTATTTAACAAATAGAAGAAGCTTGATTAGTTGTTGCAGTAGGATTCCACGTTTCGGAATTTTCACAAACCCTGCAATCAACTAGCCTAGAAATCCTCGATTTCTATGCCAATTAATGTGCCTGCCCAAATAGAAAATCTCCCACAAAAATTGCAGTCAATGGAGGTCAAATACACCCAAGTCAACGCTAGTCAATGTTGGTTGAAGTTGCACACAACTTCATAATTTTGGCCTCCTAAAATTCGTCCTCCTTTCTGCCAAACGTGTGAAAAGAACAACTTCCCAATGAGGTGCATAGACCAATTAGATGAGGAGATAGAAGAATGTGTTGTGTGATGATGATGCCAACTGAGGGTGGAGGTCTCTCTTATTTATATAAATCGATGAGGGTCAAAAGACATGTCTGTTGGACTTCATGAGCCTACATGATGATGTGGCTGACCTTGACAATTTGCACGTGTGGGCTTCACTTCAAAAACACATCTCCCCTCGTCCAAATTTAGTGATCTTTAGGTCGATTTTGGTCCTCTCGAAAAGAGGAATTCAATGCAATAATTATCTCCATCAAATGAGCTGTCCAAAGTGGAATTTGGCCTTAGTTGCCAACTTTAACATCCCTCTTATAATCAACAAATTCAACAATTGTCTCCATAAAAATATTTTAACCATGTATTCTTGATGTGAATATTATTTTCATGCTTGGAGTAATATGTTGGGCAATGATGGGTTGCCACATCATTACCCTTTGGGGGTTTTGTCCATAGGTTGGGATCTTCAACTTAAAACAAGGATATCTCTCAAACCGAGAAGGCTCTTGCATCGTGCAACATGCCATCGGAATCGGCTTGACAAGGAGAATCCAAAGACGAGGATATCCAAGGCAAATTCAGCGATTTGCTTCTTCAAAAATCTCCAATAAGTGTGGGGTATGTCTACCGTCAGGGGAATCCAAACCCTAGAACTAGGGTTTCTAACCATCCTTCCATTGGAGCTTCCAACTAATGCAATCCAAACAAAAATTAAGAGTGTTCATTAATAAACGTTGACATCAATGACAACACCATTCAACAGGAATCCCCAACGCTTGGTAGAGACCCTTCGGAGGCCAAGGTACTCAACATTGATGATATGAGAGTTTGAATTCACCTAGTAAATCACCTTGAGCCATGCGTATTGGTCTTTAATGCACTGAATAAGTTGGGTTCACTTGTGTTCATAGACTTGCAGGGATATCAAACGATAAACTATGCAAGTTTCATGAGTGTCAAAATAGTTGGGTTACGCAAGTGAATAAAAATCTCCTTTGTAAGGTTTTTCTTCCTCAACAAAGTCTGTCAAGTAGCCACGAGATAGTGTTAGTGTCACATTATTGTCAATCGGTGATGCTGCAGTGTATTCTTGCTAGAATGTCACTTGTGATAACATTGCAGTTTAGTGGTTGAGACTTTACATCGTCATGCTAAAGTAGCATACAGCATCCAATGACAAAGTTACAATAAAGTGCTCCTGTAACTCAACATTCAGAATCCCAGAATTTTTATGAGTGATCTTCGTTAGAGCAAGAAGTAACCCCTAGGCTTTTCCCTGTTTGTTTCAGCAGCTCCAACGTGCTATCCAATTCTAGACAACTTTAAACAATATGTCAAGTCGATTGAATTAATATTCCAGGATGTTTCGAAAATGACTTCCAATGCTTGTTTAAAATTATCTCATGCATATTTTAGATTAATTCTCCTCAAAATGATTCTATAGAAAACTTTAGAGAGGTGAGTATGATGGGGTCTGATCCCGAATTTATAGCCCTGACTCCAAACTTGCTTGTATGACTAGTTGGAATCATATACAAATGAAGGCAGAGATAATTCACTTAAACCTAATTTATCTGAGACCATAAGGAGAATAAAACTAATTAGAAACTTGGGTACAGTTCCTGGAAAATGTTGCTGGTAGTTAGCAGCTACTGCTACTTACCACCACTGCTGTGAGTCGGTGATAGCAACTAAGCTTATGCATTCTCGGATTCCAACTGAACACGAGGCAACAAAAAAGAAAATTGCGTAAAATTTCAATTTTTGCTTAGGCTTTTAAAATCTTATTAAAATCCCTAATCTTAGGTTTTCCCTTCTATAGTTGATGTTTTTAATGAGGTTTTTTCATCAAAATTTGCACATGTTTGTAATAATTGTGTCTGCATTTTTCTGTGTACTTTCCATACTCCTTTAGGGTGTTGTATATTTTCCATGCTTTTTTTAGCACATACACATGATTTTTTTAGCACTTTTTAATCATGAAAATAGCCATTTGGATTTTTCTATATTAGCACTGGTATGTTTCCAAGTACTTAATTTTGATTCTATGTGAAAAGTAGTGTGCAACCATGGATTTGAGTTCCATTGAGATCCTCCAGCAAAAATCTAGAGCCAGACGTGTGAGATGATAGTTGGAGGTTTCATTACAATTCATTACTACCTGTTATGTTACATTGAAATACTTACATTCTTTAATCAGGAGTACGATTCTACATATGAGTAATAAACTAGCCACAAAGGAATAAAAAATCAATATGTAATCTAACACCACTGTATAGTTTCCAATTTAACCTCTTAACTGAGAAAGCAACAATATCCAAAACCCTGACATACATATGTGCGACACATAAATTCATATTAGAAAATCAACCGAGTGTGAATATTATTTTGTTCTAGAAATAATGAAATCATCATCATTTACAAACTCTATTAGTCTTTCCATTTGACCAACACGAAACAGCCAGTTCCCAAGTAATTTAACAGTTGTACAATCTGGTGCACAGCCCTGTTTCTTCATTTGATCCATTATCAAGTAAGCATTTTCCAACCCATTTATTTTGCGAAGGCCGCGGAGTACTTTGTTGTATGTAACAACATCTGGAACCAAACCCTTTGCTATCATCTCATCAAGCATTGAAATTGCAATGCCAACATTATTTTCCTTGCAAAAACAGTCAATTAATATTGTGTAGGTTACAACATCTGGAGGAATGCCAACAGTTTTCATATTTTCAAAAAGCTTCATGGCCTCATCCAATTCACCAGCTTTGCAATGTTCATTAATCAAACAACCATAGGTGACCACATTAGGAGCAAAACCTTCAGTTACCATCTTGTTCATCAGTGCATGAGCACTAGACAGATCAGAGGCCCTGCAAAGACCATCAATGATTGTGCTGTATGTTATTTCATTAGGTTTCAAACCCTTCTTTGCCATTTCTTCTAACGTTTTTAAGGCCTTATCCAACTTTCCTTTCTTACAGTAAGCAGAGATCAGAATACTATATGTCACTACATTAGGAAGAATGCCACTGCTTTCCATCCGAGTTAGAAGTTTGCATGCCTGCTTTACCCTATGAACCTTACACAAACCAGCAATCAGAGCACTGTAGGTGACAGCATCGGGAGGGCAACCTTTCATAGGCATCTCCTCAAACAGTTGTTCAGCCTTTTCCACATTGTGTGTTTCGCAAAGACTGCATATTAAAGAATTGTAAGTGATTACATTTGGCTGCAAACCCTTCTTCAACATATTATGAAAACATTCAACAGCCATGTCTACCCTGCCATCTTTGTACAGTCCATCAATCATCGTATTAAATGTCACTGCATCGGGCGAAGGGCCAACCCTCATGATTTGCAGGAACAAATTATAAGCTTCATCTATTTTGCCAGCCTTGCAAAAGCCATCTATCAAAATATTATAAGTAAAAGTATCAGCAGAGCATCCATATCCTCTCATCTTATCAACCAATTCAAGAGCTTCTTCACTTCTACCCACCTTGCAGAGACCATCAATGACTGTATTATATGTAATAACATTCGGTGAACAATTACCCTGTCTCATTTTCTCCAAGACCTCTTGTGCTTCCTGAACACGGCCCGACTTACACATTGATTTTATCAAGGTGCTATAAGTTATCACATTAGGAACAATTCCCATCTCTTTCATTTCAACAAGCAGCAAATTCATTCCAGAGAAATCACCAGTATTACCAAGACCATTCAATAGCACATTGAATGCTATTATATCAAGACTCGCTCCCTTACTCTTCAATAAATGGATAAGATCCCAGGCCTTGTTTGTATTCCCTGATTTACAAAGGGCATTAATCAATTGGGTAAAGTTTCTAACATCGGGGAAAGAGCCTTTCTCACTCATGTGAAGTATAATCCTCTCTGCCTCTTGCCATCTCTTTCTTTTCAATAAACCAGGTAAAACTGTAGAGAAAGTGGTCTTATTGGGCCTGCATTTACTTTTCAACATTTCATCTAACAACTTTACAGCCTCATCTATATGACCTGCTTTAACAAGAACATCCAAAAGGCAATTGTATGTGGAGGCATCAAGCATTGGGGTTGTTTTTCTTACCTCATGGAATACTTCTACTGATTTCTGCACCATATTAGCCTTTCCAAAGCATCTGATGAGGGGCCCAGCTGAGTCAGGCCTTATTGCACAGCCATGCTTTCTCATCTTATCCAGCAGGATTTCTATTGCCCCATGGCCATTATTCTCTTTGAGTAGAAGCTCAATCATTGCATGATATGCAGAGGAAGCTCCTCCTTGCCTGAAGCTCTCTGCTTGACAACTCCACTGAAAGAACTTGAGAGCCATTTTTGGCTCTTTTAGACGTTGAATAACCAATGTTATTTGAGGAGGTGTGAGTGACCCAACAAACGGTTGGAGGGCTGTTTCCATATCTTCACCCCATTTATTTACTTGCAGCATGTTGGTTATTTGTATGGCATTTTTGTGGTCTTCTGGAGATGGTTTTTCGGTAGAAAAAAATGATTTATGCCTTCGCTGATTACTGTCAGTAACGTTCACATAGAACCCATTTGAAGAATCAATCAGAAACGGATTTTCCTGAGATCGATCGGCGTTATGGAGGAAACTCCGGCTGATAATTTGGCGTCCCTGCCTTGGCCTGAACAAAAATATAAACATAATTTCTCAAACTAGATTGTACCGGAATGAGTTGTAGCCCGTTTATAAGGGTTCGACAAGAGCTAGCGCGAATACTAGTGCAACCATAGACGCATTTCCGATGGCCGTAGTTGTGAACGGCTGCTTACTCCGAAACCTTACGCCCCGTCAAACTTAGCTCTCAGGGTGATTTGATTGGATGGAAATACCTTTAAGAAAGTTCATGCTTCATAAATGTAATAGCTATTATAGTCTCTTTTAATAGTGGGTTGGGTTGTAAAAAGTGTTTATTAAGAAAATATTAACATCACGGGTGGTAAGTTGAGGTTCTTAGTTGTTGATAATATTTACAATTGTTTTACTATTTATAAATATTGATAATGTGTATTATTGTTTCTTAAATGTAATTTGATGTTAAAACATGTTATATACGTATAGTGACACTTCAAACTCATAGTTTTGGAAGTGCGTGGATATTGTGATGAATGGATTAAGAATGGCTTTGCTAGGGTTTTACATGTAGATTAGGTTTTTTATTTAGGGAACTCTTATGTCCAAAACTTAATCTTACTTGTATCTTTGTGTTATGTTAAAGCCTCATTATACAAAATGTTGTTTGATTGGTATGAGGTTTTGATAGATTATTCACCAGACCCATGGGAAGGGGTTAGTATTTACGCAGACTCTGCTCACCCATCAATTCCCCTCACCCCTTTAACTCATGTTGATTCCAGCTCAAATATGACAGCGGTATAATCTAACATCTAGGCGCATCCCCTTGTGCAGTCCCTTCGACGACCCCAATATTGTCTCACGCAGGGAGGTTTTCATTAAATGGCATGTGGCCCATTTCCCCACCTCCTTGCGATGATTGTCTCTCACATTCTGTCAAGTGTTCCTCTTTGCCCATCTCCCCCCTTCGTCAAATTCCCCAATGGATTTACCCCCATCGAGTTCTTAGGTTACCATGGAACGGTTTTACCTGCCCTATTTACTAGTAGCCATCATCCTTCCACCTCTCCTGATTTTCTCAACGAACTACTCACCCTAGAAATGCATAGCGGATGTAGTTTTTTTAGGGGAAGGTTGACCTCGCGGCTTCACCAGCTGGACCTCCCAAAAAATCTTATTTGAAGTGTATCAAATGTCATCTTGAGGAACCATGCTCGGTACTAGGGAAGGAAGTTTAACTGAACTAAATTCATAAAATGGAAATATGGTGGTGGTTGGTCACTTTACAAGTCAGTGAAGTCCATGGTGGTCCTATGCAAGTGGACAAAACTCAACATTAAACCTCTTCTTGGGTACGCGCCTCATTGCATGCTCTTTGCAAAAGGTTGGATGGGTTGGCAAGCTTCGAGTACAGAGGATGCAACAAAAATTATGGCTCAGAAAGGGTCCTAGGGCTCACAGGCCCTCTTTCTGAAAAATGGATAATAAATTTTGATACCAGAGCATAAAAGCTAGATTTGGTACCTATATGGGTTCGACTACCAACTCTCCCTCCTATTTTATGGTCAAAAAGTGTCACTTCGTGAGCTCGAAAACTCTCTTGGCTTTTATTATGATGTAGATCTTTCTTTTTAGAATACAGGTGCCATGGTGATACACGTATTCTAGTAGGCCTAAATCTATCTCTGGGGCTTCTTGAGTCAATACTATTAGTGTGTAATCTATAATTCGCCACCAAAACATCGATTACAAGGGAATTCCCTTTAAATGCACTAGATGTCATGCCTATAGTCATTTAAGTAGGGGTTATGAAATAGGGAAAGGAAACATGAAGAAATGGGTTCAAAAAAGCGAGTTTTATTCTGTAACTTTGTTGTCTTCTCTAGCTACATCCCCCATGGCTACCATGGAGCCTCAAAAGGGAGAACAACAACACTGCTCATCATTTGGGTATAAGTGAATTCTTGCAAGCTTGGCTCTTGCACATTCACCCCTTTCATCAGGGTCTCCATGGGTTTCCTCACGACTTTCTAAGGAGGTCGTAAATGTTCATGTCACGTCATGCTCTCCTCCTTCCCTTGCAAAAAATCCTTTCCCAGGTATGGTTCACAATGTTCCCCTAGTTTTAACTCTCCCAAAAGAAGTTTAGTTAAGGATTAATGATGTTACTTTAGTTACATCTCAATTTGTTGCTCACACAAATCCACTTAAACCTCTTACAGGGCTCACTTATCGTATTCGCCCTCCCATGCTTTTCTCTCTTCCCTTGGTTCTCCTATGCATTCTCTCTCCCTTCCTCATCAGGATCTTTCCCTTCATTCCCGACCCCCCATTGTCTCTCTCCCCACTTCCATTCCCCTCTCCTCGTGTAGTTACAATCTTCGCTCTTATGGGCAATGCCCTCTCCCCCCTGTGGCCCATCTCCCTCCTACTTCAAATCTAGGAGGTGGACTGGGATTTACAAGGACCCCGCCCCTCCCCCCGCCACCCCCTCTCCCCTCGTTCCTCCTCGACTAGAGGCTACAAGTCCTTTCTTTCCAAAGCTCAACATCAAGCTAGTTATGAGATCCAAGCTAGAAACAGACTTCTATCCAAAGGGCACTTAGAGCTATAAGCCCTTCTCTAGACTCTAATAAAGGTTATCTCTCTCAATTATAGGGGTCTACCCAACCCCTCTAAAAAAATGTCTCTAAAAATACTATTCAAGTGTTTCTCCCCCCAAGTTATTTACCTTCAAGAGACTACGTTGGAAGACGACAAAGATATTTTAGTTTTTCATTTTATCCTCCCGAATTTTCTAGCTATCGACGTTGTGGACAGATTAGGAGGTCTCGTTACAAGTTGGAACCCTAAATTTATGCATCTAAACATTACTTGGTCCTCGAGGTCATTGTTGGCCTTAGATCCCACATCTGTTGAACTAGATATGTCCTTTTATTTTATATATGTATATGGGTTGTATGTGAATAGGAAAGATTTTTGGTCCTCCATTGCTCAACTTCAAGTTTTTAGTTTGAACAAAATTGTTCATAGTGGTGATCTAAACTTTACCCTAGGGAATTTGGAATTTAAGGGACCTTCGGTCAAAGAAAACCCTTTTTCAGACTTCTTGGTCTCTCTTCTAGATGAATTGAATCTTTGTGACATCCTTTCGACAAAAATTCAACCAACCTGGTCAAACAACAAACTAGGCTTAGCCAAAATCACAAAATGGTTGGATCGTTTTCTCATCTCAAAGTCTTCTTGACACTAATATCAAAATCAAACAGTGGTCATTAGTTGGAGGAAGCTTTGATCACATCCCCATTTTCGTTGATCTAGAACCCTTTCTTGCAAAACCTCCCAGTCCCTTCAAATTAAACTCTTCTTGGTTCAGTAACCCTTCCTTGCTTTCCCTCATCAAAGCCAACTAGTCCCAATTCTCCCCTACCTCTCTAGAACGTCATTCCCTTCAATTTCAATGTAATATAAAAAAATCTGAGGTCATATGTGAATGAGTTAAGAAGAAGAGAGAGGAATCCTCAAAAATAATGGTGGAAACTAAAACCCAACTTCAAGCTCTATGGAATCAACTTTCCTTTGAGGTTATCCTTGAAGACCTACAAGAAAAAAATTATGTTCTAGAAAGAACCAAAAATGGGATCCTCCTTGAATGAGATAAAGAATGGCGCTTTAAGAATCATTCCCTTTAGCTCTTAGCCAAGGATGAAAACTCTAAATACCTCCATAGTGTGGAAAACCATTAATACGATATGGGCAATCATGGATCCGTCTAGAGCTTATGCCACTTATTTCTCAAATATTGTGAGAGAAGGTTGCTCGTATTTCAAAGGCATTTTCAAACAAGAAGAAATGATCACAATAGAGAAAATTCTCTCGATTGTTATACTCTTTCCCCGATTTGATGAAGAGGAGGATAATGAAATTCTTATGGCAAAGAGCACTATGAAGGAACTGGAAAATTTCCTCCACAGTTTCCAAAAAGATAAAATCCCTAGTCCTAATGGGCTTCCTATTGAGTTTTACATTAAATGCTTGGACTTTATTGGGAATGATCTTCTTTCGGTTATTGAATACTCCCACTAATCTAGTCATATGTTGGCCCCTTTCAACTCTACCTTCCTACTCTCATTCCAAAATTTGATAACATTGTTTCTTTTAATCAGTTTTGGCCCACATCCCTTTGTAATTCCATATATAAGATCATTTTGAAAATTATAGCTCAACGTCTAAAGCATATCCTATCCGATCACATCTCCCATGAGCAGTGTGGTTTTTTGTTTCATAGGCAGATTCATGCAGCTATCAGACTGGCACGGGAGACCCTTCATTCTATTACCACTAGACAAAAGGCCCTTGTATTCAAGGTTGATCTTTCAAAGGATTTTGATAGAGTTAATTGGTTATAGCTTCACCTCCCCTTAATTCATTTGGGTTTCTCCCATACTTTTGTCTCATGGACAATGAATTGTATCTCTACCCCTTCCTTTGCAATCTTGATAAATGTGGCAACTTCTCCTTTTTTTAATGTAGAGCAATGCCTTCGTCAGGGATACCCCATATCCCCTCTTCTCTTTCTCCTTATTGCAGAGGGCCTTAGCAAGTTGATACTAGAGGCTATTGGAACTAGCAACTATAAAGGTGTCTTTATATATCAAAATTGTTTCCTTTCGCACCTCCTTTTTGTTGATGATATCTTAATCTTTTAGAATGGGGAAATTGCATTAGACATATTCAATCACTTCGAGATATGTTTAGTCATGCATAATGCAAAATAATCAACAGAGTGGCGTCCTCTATCTACAACTAGACTATCCCCAATCATGAAATCTTCTCAATTGAAAACATTATATCAACCCCTCTTAAGAACATTGGACAAGGTTTCAAATATCTAGGTTTCATCCTCAAGCCATGCAAATACCAAAATCATGATTAGTCATGGTTATTAGAAAATTTTGAAAAAAGAGGTAGGATATGGAACAATGGATGGTTATCTCAAGTTAAGAAATTAGTTCTTTGCAAATTAGTTATTGAACCCATTCATGTATAGTAGGATTCTTTGGCTTGGATTTCCAAGGGGATATTATACAAGATTCAACAGCTCTCAGCCTGATTTCTTTGGTTTAGGAAAGAGGAAAAGCGTATCTTTTCACTCATTGCCTGGAATTATTGCTCTTTTGAAGTAAATTGACAAATGGGGGATTAAACTACTCCAAAATTGTGTGCAATCGCTGGTAGTGAAAGGTGTTTGGCGCCTTATTAAGGAAATGGACTATGGGCTAACACCATGATTCAAAAATATATCCGACCCTTATCTACTTTGGATTGGATTTGCACTCCCCATAAACCCCTTCAAAATGCCTCTATATCCTGGAAAGCAATCCTCAAGGCATTCTATTTGTAGGTGATCACCTTTGTTGGAAGGTGGGAAATGGACAAAATGTCCTCTTTGGAAAGGATCCTTGGATAGGCATTCTACATTGGTATCATCTACCTAACCCACTTATTCATCTCCCAGATGAAAAAAAAAAAAGTGTTTACTCTTGTTCAGGTATCTATAGGTCAATCTTGAAAGTCAACCATTAATCTACAGTTTGAAGGTGAGAATGTTGTAGCATGGAAAAATTATGTCAAGGCCCTCAAATTTGCAAATGTCTCCATCTCTGACAACAATGATCAACTAATATGGACAAAAAGTCCCAATGGGCGATATGCTCCAAAAATTTGGATACCTATCTCTTATCCCTGAAGTTGAAAATCCTCCATGGTGGGGGGAAATCCTTTGGAAACGTTGTTGTCCTCCAAAATCAATTATGTTTATGTGCCTCATGCTAAAAGGGAAGGTTCCTACTAGGGACATATTACAAAAAAGATCATTGCAAGGCCCCAACATATGTTTTCTCTGCAAATTAGATGCATAATCAATATCTCACCTCTTCATAAATTGTCCTTTTACAAAGCAAGTTTGAATGGAAATCAAGCACTCATTCCCCCAAGCATTGGACTGGACTGCTAAAAATATATCTCAGTGCTTAAACCTTGGATGTCAAGTTATTTGCCTGATAATCTCAAAGGATTGGCCATGTACGTTAGTTAGGGCATTTTGCTTTAACAAAATGCAGTTATCCTTGAAAACAATCCCCCTAACACTCTCAATGTCTCTTCTCGTAGTCTAGTTATCTCTGCTTTGTTGCCCTCTTCATCCTCTTCAAGTGGTCTCTCCCCTCCTGATCTTATTGACATTCTAATAGATTCCCCATGGGCATTCTTTGATGGTGCACCACGGGGCTCTCCATCCATTAGAGGTGTTGGGGGAATACTGCACTTATCAACTTCTCATTCTATCTCCTTTTCTGCAAACATTGGTCCTACTACGAAAAATATCGTTGAATTATTTTCTCTTTATATCATTGTCTTTCTAGCATGTAAAATCCATTCATATCTCTGGTGATTCTCAGGTGGTTGGATGTAAAAGAAAACAGAACTAAGAACTTTCACACTACAGCCACTTGTGGAAAAACAAAATCTAAAAATCACAAATTTCTCACATATCTCATTTGACCATATTTACAAGCACATTAATGAAGAAGCGGATCAGCTCTCAAAAAATGGATTGGATGCGGACAAAGGCACATGCATGAGCATTGAAGATAAAGAAGACCACAAAACAAAATTTAATTTTGATCCTTGGGTTTGACTGATGTATGAGGAACACTTACACATCATGGAACTTTTTATAGGAGTTCATTTCCAATTGCAAAAAAAATTGTGTGCTTACTTCCCTTTTTTGGATGGACATATTGTTTGGTGGTTCCTACTACCGTGATGGATAAAAATACAACTTTACATGATAGTCAGTTATCTCCATATATGTTGATAACGAGTCTTTCAAAGGATTGGTATATTTTGGGGCACACTTGATGATGACAATTTTTCAAATATTTGTATGGTTGTGATAGATCGTTATCATCTTATTGGCTCATAGAAGTTGTTTCTGAACAACTCAACAAAGTTTAAGAACAACATTATGTGATTTTCTCATGATAGCGCTATACTCCATAAAAATACTTCAACATAGACAAATGTAATCACTTTTATCTTATATAATAGAGGTTGCATACTTTTTTCTCTAGAAAAAAAATGTATAGTGATGCTTTATAAATATACTTTTAAGTTGTCAATTAGGTTTATCTCGGGTGGTTGGGTGGAAAAGTTGTTATCTTTCCCACCTAGTTCAAATCCCTACTAGTGGCTTCGAGCCTTGTAAACCCTTAAGTGGGTATAATTGTGACCCTTAGGAATTTTATATAACATACTGCGCATATATAACAATGTCTTATTAGCATAGTTTTAAGTAAATAAACTCCATACAATTTGGAAGTCATATTTGATAATACTATTTATCCTCACCAATGAATTAATGAAAGTCCGATAAAACTAGCTTAGTTTAGTTTTCAATGTATATATATGCTTCAAACTTCCAATAGAGTTAGAATGAAACTCCATTAGTGTATATTCTCTACACTAGTTTAAAATGGGGTAGTTTGTACATTCTCTACATTATATTAGTGTATATATGTTTATTGTATTCATATTCTAATCACGTTTATTTTATTTTCTTTTTATTTTCTTAGTTGTTTTGGTATTATGCTTCTCATATTTCTATTTGCAATTTATTCCATGTTTTTTAATATCAATAATATGTAATGTAATTTCCCGGCTGCGGGTGAAAATTAAAAGGGATGGTACAGAGGCGGGCTTCCCACTGGGCAAGTGGCAGCCCAGACCCGCCATCTGTCCTGTTCATTTATGGGCCTGCCACATCCGTCGCGTTAAATTGAAGGCGGATAGTAAATATGACCTGCAGCTAGCCGCCCAACGCATTATGGCTCGCCCGCGTTCTGTTTCTCCGGCAATCGGTATGCAGCTGCTCTGCGTTGGTTTGCTCATGGCTTGGGTCGTCGCGTCGCAGTATATTTACTGCAAGCCTGTGCTGGTAATTCACTTCTTTCAATCCGTTCTGTTTGTTGTCTGGCTCTGGGGGTATTGTTTGTGTGGTTTGCAGTTGGTTTTTGGGTCTTGGAAGCGGTCTCAGAGGTTTAGACCTCGGCCCTCAACTCAAAAGGCCTTGGTCTCTTCCTCTGAGTGCCCTGTTCATACAGTCTGCCAATATCAAGCTCCTGTGATTTTGTATGGTCGGTTCTCGGTGTTTATTCTTGTTGCCCCCCTTTGTGTTCCCGTTGTCGGGTATCTCCTGCGTTTTGTGCTCCTGCAATTCTTCACGTCTTTGGGCTTGAGTTCTTGGCTCCCTGTGCCTTTGGACTCGAGGAGGCATTGCCCTCTGTGTAGACTCCGCTCCAGTCTCACTTCTCATTTCATTCCAGAATGCCGCGAGAACGGCTTCGCCTTATTAGCCGCAGGGGCGGGTCTCGGGGAGGCTCCAAAGGAAGAGCCAATCCTCAACGCTCCTCTCACTCCACAGAATCCTCCTCAGACGGAATTGATTCACGGGGTGCCAGGCGAGGCCGAGGGAGAGGCAGAGGATGTGCGCGTGCTGCTGTATGCGCGCATAGCTCGCATCCCTCAACTCGATTTCGCTTCCCATGCTCACTGGATAATTCAACGTACTATGTATCTGTTCGAATTGAGAAATGTGACAATGCAGTTCCACCAGAAGTCTCTGAGGAACAAAGGCCTCCTTCTCCAGTCCTTTGTCAAAGATCTCAGCCTGCGGAAACCTCGGGTGCGGTGGCGGGTCCAAGCGAGCCGGCAAAAGACGACGCTCCATACACTGATTCAAGCGCGTCGGATCAATACGGATGCAGGATCGTGGAGGAGCAGCCCTCCACCTCGGTGGATGTTTGAGCCTGCCTCCAGGTTCTGGCGTTTCAATGGTGTTTGTCTGGTAATTTTCGTTCTCAGCCTTCTTCGTGGGGTTTTTTTTGTAAAGCTTAAGCAATGCTCAGCTCTGTTCAGGTCGGAAGCGGTTCTCATACACGCCTATGTGTGCTGTCATATTGTAATCTGTATCACTCTTGGGATAAAGTCTAGGACTGATAGTAATGTCTGGGTCATTTTGTCTATCTCTCAGCTGGTTACGGTTTTTGGCAATCTGTTGGTCTTCCAGTTATGGTCTGTGACAATTATCTGTCCTCCAGTTATCAAGGTTCTGTGTCAAGGGTAGTTTTACACTTAGGTGTCAAGCTATGCTAAATCCATCTCAGTATGGTGAATTTTGAGGCCTGCCTCGATGTAATCTTTTTGTATCCTTTTGTATAATAATAGAAGTAGCCTAATTTACAAAAAAAAAAAATATGTAATGTAATTCACTTCCACCTTTAGCATGCTAATATTGATACTTTCATTGAATAGTTGCTTAAATAGATGTATATTATCATTGAAATTAATGCATTAAATTATTTTGCACTATATCATTAAAAATTAATGATGTAGCGCAAAATAAATTATTTGTGGTGGACATTGAAGTTTTTTGGGGTTTTATATACTACATGCCAACTCCATATTGAGCATGGAAGAAATTACACATCTCTCTCGTATTGGGTTATAAAAAATACTTTTCAATACAATTATAGCTAGATCCAAAAAAAAAATCTAGTTAAATCACATTATTCGCATATAAAACATTCTATGTACATTGACACCCTTTTTTAAAGAGCTTTCATATACCATGAGCCTTTCCAAACAATAATCATAGGTACTATGAATATAACCAACTTTCCTACCTTTTTAGATCTTAATGGATATCTTTTTATTTAATAAACTTCTAAATACTCAAAATTCTTTCCTACCTTTTTAGATCTTAATGGATATCTTTTTATTTAATAAACTTCTAAATACTCAAAATTCTTCTTATTTGTTGAGCTGCTAAATGTTTTTAGAGTAATAATATTGCAAATGTTGTTAGCTTTTAGGCACATGTACCATAAATTTTCCCCACGATAATCCAAAATATATGGATTTACGGTTTATGGATGTAATGAGATATAGTATTGTAATGTTGTAAAGGAAAATATATTGAAAAAATCTTTCTAGTTTCCCAGTTTGAGTTTCTAGGGTAAAATTTATGTATTAGTGTATGTGTGATTGCATTTTTTGTGTATTATTAAGAATCTATTTGAGCCAATTCATTGTACATAGTTAAAACCTACATTTTCGTTAGCAACTATAATGAAGATCCAACAATAAAAAATAACAATTTTATGGTTGACAAAAATAATTGCCAAAGTTATATGAATACATGCAACTTTACAATGAAGAACCTTTTTAAATTTTTGATTTAAAGTCTTATTTCCATTGAGATCTACACAAAAAATTGAATATTTTAAAATAGATTCACATATTTGCTTCGAGGTCTATAGAGATTTTTGGAAGAAATTAGTAGATTTTTAATGGATTTCAAATCTAGACTCTAAAATTTTCAGATTGTTCTATGTTGTATCAATTACTTTAGCCCAAATGAATACTTCAATTAGCAACCTTTCCAATTACAATTAGTCTTTCCATTCATCAACAATAATTGAAGATAGAACCATAAATGAAATGACAAATGAGACAATCAACACATCAACAAGAGACACCAGGTTTGGTCAAAGACTAGTGAAAAACCCCACAAGGGGGAAACCCTCTGAAATTCTTCTTTTATTAGATTGTCATAAAATGTTCAACAGAAAGTATAATGAACCCACTACAATATCATCAACAAAACAACCCAATAACATTCAGAAATCAGTTTCCAACATCAGAAAATATCAGAGACAACTTTCCCATCTGCGGTCAATTTCGGTCAACTTTGGTTAACGATCAATTTTAGTTAAACTTCTCGGTTGCATGCATGAGGAGTTGTGCGAGCGGCTGAAGGCTTCCAGTTGCACCCATGATGCCTGCAATCTAGGGACTTTGGTCAAATTTTCCTTATTACGTGCCTGTGGCTGTAATCCAAAAACCCTAAAACAGATGTGAGCCTCGGACCTTGTAATTTCGGACTTTGCGAACTTTTGTTGTCGTTCCTACCTCGGACTTGTGCGAGCCAATCAATGACGAAGAGAAGAAGAAGATACTTGGTGATGTCCAAATGAGCTTGCAGTCACCTGTATTTATAGGCTTCCAAGGGTGTCCAATTTGCTTTAGGTTCGACCTTCTCCAAATGCGTATATGTGGATTTTTCTTCATAAGTACGCTTTTGATTGTCAAAAATTGATGACCTTTAGGTCGATTTCAGTCCTCTCAAAAAGAGGAATTCAATGTGATCATCATCTCCATCAAATGAGTTGTCCAAAGTGGAATTTGATCGTAGTTTCATATTCTAAAACTCTGTTTCAACTAGGGACAATTCCACCTGTCAATATCTGACCATTGATCAACATGTCATGAATATCTTGTCGTCATATCATGTCCCATCTCTGCTCAACTCTATATGTTGAAACATTCTTGAAGCTAAAGAAAAAGAACCATCAGGGAGTTAATGCTACTACCCTCTACATTGTCGGAGAGAATATCTCAATCCGAAACCACATCGGGGAGTACATCTCAACCCGGAATCTCATGGGGGAGCTAAATATCTTTGACCCCATATCGAGCAATAAGTGATATAGGGGAGCACATCTCAACCCATCCTCTTGCGTATCGATCTTCCCAACAGTGACCCTCAAGAGTCATGTAGTAGAACACTTGCATCATAATCCGAGCTTAGGCGAGATACCCGACTTACCAAAAGGTAAGGATCACACGCCCTCAAGCCTCCTCAACCCGTTGGCCAGACTGGGAGAGACAATCCCAACAAGCCCAACTTGTGGGTATGATGTCAACCGGGGTATACTCTGCAAAGACCAAGATAGGGGAGAAACATCTCCAACCCTATGGGTAACAGACATGGGTGATACCCTATTGTCCAGAGATCCCTCAACCCCAGAAGCCCTTTATCTCAATTCCACACCCTGGGAGCTCAAACAGGGGGGAAGCATTGGCTCAATGTCCTCAATCAGCTATTCCCCTTATCAGGAGGGGTCACATCCATTAGTTCAAACTTCTCTTTGAAGACCAAGAACTTCGCTTTCGGCAAAGCCTTGGTAAGAATATCTGCAATCTTCTCATCTGTCAATATGTGATGGAGTCTAATGGCTCCTCTTTGCACCATGTCTCGAATGAAGTGATATCAAATCTCTATGTGCTTGGACTTGTCATGAAATATGGGATTCTCAGCAAGACGGATCCCACTCTTGTTGTCGTAATATATCACTTTAGTATCTAGGACCTACTCAAATAGCTCTCCAAAGAGCTTCCTCAACCAAACTGCTTTGCAACTATCATGCTAGTGACAATATATTATGCTTCACCGATACTCAATGTTATGGACTTTTGCTTCCTGCTCATCTAAGATATCATGGCAGATCCAAGGCTAAAACAACATCCAGACGTACTCTTCCTATCAACAATGTTTCTTGCTGAGTCAGCGTCGGTGTATCCATGAAGTTGAACATCTCTGACAGAATTTCGCATACCAAGTGTGATCATCCCATGCAAATATCTGAAAATGTGTTTGGCAATGATCTAGTGTGCATGGATAGGCTCAATCATGAGTTGACTCAATGTATTTACTACATAGCATATGTCCGGATGGGTGTTCACTAGAAACATCAGAGCCCTACTCAAATGGATTCGCCAAATCGGGTCCTGCAACTTCTCCACATAACTTCTTGAAGTTCATTTCCAGCAGTGTGAGTAGTGACTTCCGTTCTATCATTCCAAATCTTTCCAACAGGTTCACAACATGTTTTCCTTGTGAAAGGAAAATCTCACTGGGCTTTGC
Source organism: Pinus taeda (assembly GCA_000404065.3). Lineage (NCBI taxonomy): Eukaryota > Viridiplantae > Streptophyta > Pinopsida > Pinales > Pinaceae > Pinus > Pinus taeda. The sequence goes on from APFE030031554.1 coordinate 50,612, forward strand.
CACACCTCAAGGCCTAGAAAGCAGTGCATGAGTCCAAGGTCCTTCATCTCGAATTTAGAGGCTAGCTCCCTCTTACAATCGATCATCATAGGCTCACTACCTATCAAGAATAGATCGTCAACATATAAAACCAAAATCAACGACATACCTTGGATTTCCTTGAAGTAGAGGTTGGGATCAGCATTACTTCTTGCGAATCCCAACTTCACCAAGTATCTATCTATGTGAGCGTACCATGCTCTGGGGGCTTCCTTTAAACCATACAATGCCTTCTTCAACCTACAAACATGTGTCCTGCGATCCTCTACTTCAAATCATTGTGGTTGATCAACATATACTTCTTCTTGTAACATGCCATGGAGGAATTCAATCTTTACGTCCATCTGATGAAGGGTCCATCCTTGAATTGTGGCAAGGGAAACTATCAAATGAATGGTTGTATATTGAGCCACAGGTGCAAATATATCATCATAATCTTCTTCCTCTTTCTGGGAGAATACTCAAGCCACGAACCTTACTTTGTATTTCTCAAAGCTACCATCAACTCCATGCTCAATCTTGAATAGCCACTTTGAAGTCACCACAGATTCCCATTTGGTCTTGGCACAATATCCCATACGTCAATCTTCATGATTGATTTGTATCCTTCGACCATAACATCTTTCCAAACTTGTTCCTTTACGACTTCTTCGAATATGAGAGGTTCATCTTGAATCATAGTGCTCATGGTTGCAACATATCCTTGGTACCTGCATGGCTTCTTCCTTTCTCTAAATGATGTTCGAACGAGAGCTCGTTTCTCATCATCTTGTTATGTGTCTCGAAGCCAAAGTGGTCTTTTCCTAGCAGGAGGATCACATGGAGGAGGATCTAAGGGATCCACGGGCTCCATGGGATCATCAACAATATCTGTCTCAGATTTGGGTATGGAAGGACCATCTAAAATATCCATATCATCATTCTCCTCAAGTGGAGGAGGAGGAAGGTCCCTTACTTTTCCAAGGGCGACATATTCATCAAATGTAACATCCCTGCTAATTTCAACTTTCCTTTGACCAAGAATATATATTCTAAACGCTTTAGAATTTTCACAACATCCAACAAACGTACCTTTTCTTCTCGAGACTTCTAACTTGTTCCTTTTGTCCTTTGACACAAGAAAGTATATGGGGTAGCCAAAGATACGAAGATAACCAACATCGGGCTTGACACCTGTGAATACTTCTTCGAGGGTCTTGTTGTCCAATGCTTGATGAGGTACCCTATTTTGAACATATACGATGGCATTTGTTTCTTCTCCCCAAAGGAACTTTGACAACTTTTGATCATGGAGCATGACATGGCCAACTTCTATAATGGACTTGTTCTTTCTTTCAGCAACTCCGTTTTGTTCAAGAGTATAGGGGCACAATTGTTTCTTTCTTGATTCCTTCCTTCTTGCAAAAAACGATGAACTCCTTTAATGTGTACTCTCCACCATTGTTGGACCTAAATATTTTGATTTTCTTCCCTGTTTGATTTTCGATCAAACTTTTGAACTCCTTGAACATTTCAAAGGCTTCATTCTTATGCTTCAAATAATATATCCATGTCGTTCTTGAGAAGTCATCAATGAAGATGATATAGTAGAGATGGCCACCAATAGAATGCACGAAATTAGACCACATATGTCAGAATGGATGAGATGGGGGATGTCAACTGTCTTGTTCTTGCTAGAGGGGAATGGTCCCCTTGTCTTCTTTCCATTGACACATCCTAGACATACTCCATCATGATGGGCTTGAGCCGTGGGAATCCCTGAGACCAATTTCTCCAATTTCGAAAGAGCATCATAATGTAGATGGGCCAATCTTTGATGCCATAGCTCGCTTAGATGATTAGTATCATGGACTAATGCTAGAAGTGGTCTTCCAGTAACCCTCTAGAGTCCTTCGTATCTTGATCCTAATGTGAATGCATCTCTCATAGGTGATTCAGCAGGCCAAGTAAGAACATTTCCCTTGATAAAGGCAACCCTCATCCCTTTGTCTTTCAAAGTGGATATTGATACCAATTTCTTCTTCAACCCCGACACATACATCACATCATGGAGCAAAATAGATTCTCTCGAATTCAAATGAAATTTGACGGACCCAAAACCTTTAACGGGATGAGTGGAGTTGTCTCCAAGAATTATTTTCAAATTTGACTCCCTCTCTACCAAATTAGAGAGAACTTCTTTATAGCTAGAGAAGTGATGAGTGGCCCCGCTGTCAACCAACCAACTATCCCACGAATCCAGAGGTGATGAACTAGTAAGGGAAGAAATAAGAATATATTCAGAATGATTCGCAACATTGTTTTCATATCTAGAGAATTTTGATTTCTTTTGTGGACGAAAATATTCTTCATGATCACTTGCAACATCTCTTCTTCTTATTTCATCTCTTCCATTGCAATCATTCCTTTGGTCACCTCCCCTTCTTTGATCATTGAACCTATTGTTGTTGCTTCTAGTATTGTAGCGTGGTCCACTATACTTCTCGGTGCATCTCGAGCATAGTGGCCTTTCTTATGACAATTGTAGCATTCGATGTGCAAAAATTCCTTCCTTCTATTTGGATTTCAAGGAAGATTTCTTGAATTTGATGGACCTCCTTTCCCTTTCTTCTTCTTCTTGCCATGAGTGAAGAATGCAACGGACTCTTCTTCTTCAAGCTTTTGAATCCTTCCTCTTGATATCATCCTTGATTCTTCTTAACGAATCTTTCCAACAATTTCATCGAATTATAGGAGGACATTGTTGTTGCTTATAGTAGTAATAAAGGTTTCCCAAATAGGAGAGAGACCTCTTAGAGTCACAATTACCAATTCCCTGTCAGGCACAGATTCCCCAACTCTTTGCAATTGATCTCTATGACGAGATATCCTCATTATGTAGGATCGCACGAACTCTCCTTTGTTCATCTTTATGTCTTTGAGTTGATCTTTCAACGAGATGATTTCATTCAAATTGTTGACTTCATACATACCAACTACCTTATCATACATGTCCTTAGTAATTCTCAAGTTTCCAACATATGCAAATAAATTATCTTGTAAACCATTAGCTATTATTTGCTTTACTTTTAACTCACCTTTCTTGTGTTTGTTCTCTAGAGGCTCGGGTACTTTCCCTTGAATGTAGTCCAAAGCATCATTGTTATTAGCTATGATCTCCAACCTAACTTTCCATGTAGAAAAATTGGATGAGCCACCCAAATTCTCATTTTCTTTGAAGAAGGAAGTCATTTTGACTTGGCTAGATCGGCTCTTCTAAATTTCTAAAGATGGTTGCTTCAGTGCTTGTCTCCTTTTGGGTTTGTCCTTCACCTTGCCTCTGATACCATGTTAAATTTTCCGATTGTTCTATGTTGTATCAATTACTTTAGCCCAAGTCAATACTTCAATTAGCAATCTTTCCAATTACAATTAGACTTTCCATTCATCAATAGTAATTGTAGATAGAACAATAAATGCAATGACAAAAGAGAAAATTAACACATCAACAAGAGACATCAGGTTTGGTCAAAGACTAGGGTAAACCCCACAAGGGGGAAAACCCTTTGAAATTCTTGTTTTATTAGATTGTCATAAAATGTTCAGGAGAGAGTACAATGAGCCTAATACAATATCATCAACAAAACAACCCAATAAAATTCAGAAATAAGTTTCCAGCATCAGAATATATTAGAGACAATTTTTCTCGTATGCAGTCAACTTCGGTCAACAATCAATTTCAGTCAAACTTCTTGGTCGCATGCATGATGAGATGTACGAGCGACTAGAGGATTCTAGTCACACCCTTGATGCCTACAAGCCAGTAATTGTGGTTGAACTTTCCCTGTTACGTGCCTGCGACTGAATCCAAAAACCCTAAAACAGATGCAAGTCTCAGACCCTATCATTTCGGAATTTTACGAACTTTTGTTGTCGTCCCTGGCTCAGACCTGTGCGAAGCAATCAATGAAAAAGAGAAGAATATGCTTGGTGATGTCCAAATGAGCTTGAGGTCACTTGTATTTATAAGCTTCCAAGGGTGCCCAATTTGCTTTAGGGTCGACCTTGTCCAAATGTGCATATGTGGGCTTTTCTTCATAAGTACACTATCCCTTATCCAAAATTGATGATCTTTAAGTCAATTTCGGTCCTCTCAAAAACAGGAATTCAATGTAATCATCATCTCCATCAAATGAGTTGTCGAAAGTGGAATTTGACCGCAGTTGCATATTCTAACACAACCAAATATAATGACCCATTTTTTAAATCGATATTTCATATAACAAAAAAGATATGTCCTAAAGGGCATGCCTTTGTTTGATGAAGAGATCCAAACTTCAACATTGGAGTCTTTTTTCAGTTATCCAATGCCATGGCCTTCTCATCATCATATTCCTTTCGTTAAAATGGCCTTGATACCATGTTAATTTCACCAAGTGTCCTCTGACACTATTTTTATTCACACACACATACATAGGTGAGAGGCATAATCTATATATAATCTCTATAGCCTTATCTCAAAATGCCATGTGTGATTGACCAACAATGCAAGGATAATCACTATGACAAAGATGTGACAAGGACAATCGATCTCCTAGGAAACATCGAACTTGTAGAATAACTTGTTATTATTTAGGAAAATACCTAAATAAAATTTAAGATTATTAGACTAACAATTATGTGGGTTTTAGGATGAGAATTTAGCCTTGCCATAGGGCCTTCTCTTTTCCATGTCAGCTTGTATCAAGCATTTACAAATCTAAGGTCTTCGTGTACAATGTTCTAGAACATATGTCCCCATGTTAGATCCAATTGTTACCTCTCATACTATGTGAAGTCTCATACTTATGATTTTCATCACATCTCAATTGCATTCATGATTTTCATCGCACATTAGCGACTTGCAAGATGGTACTAATGGAGCACATGATGGATACAAGGGAATTATTATTGTTTCACGTGCTTTCCTCGACACTTCCCTTGTGACATTGTCGACCATTGCCATGAATGGGTGTGAGGTGTCTAGATGAGAGTTGTGAGTTGTTCTTGCACATTTATTTTCTCATTGACAGAGAGCACATCAAAATTGCAATTGTTTATTATTAATGTACCTTTGTTTGATCTTGGAGCACCCTACGTTTTATGCTACATTTCCATGTATGTTTCCTTGTTGGTGTACATGCTTGTCACTTGGAGAGAGCTCTCCACCTATACACACTTTTTTATGTTGATCTAGCCCTCACTTTGGCTAGACATCGGGGATCCATGATGACACTTGGTTCTCCTAGAGAAGCACCCTAGCACTTTGGGGTTAATTTGATATGAGGATGGATTCTAGACATTATGTACTCCCTAATCTATGAGAGTGCTCCTCTTATGCATGCATTTCTAGATTATTCTAGCCCTCCCTGTTAGTTTTTGGTAGCATTAGACAGCTGTTCGAATCTCGATTTGTGTTAGAGAGGCTAAGGAACACATGATCTCCAAAACCCAGAAAATGTTTCAAGAGAGAACACCTAGAGACCACTAAATTAAGTTAATTTATCAATAATTAAGAAATGCCTAAGTCTAACTTTGGAGAATTGATTAATTAACAACAATTAATTGAAAAAGATCGAGAAAGCTCTAGAGACTCACACAGATTGAGTCTGAGACGATCTTAGTCGTTGATAACAATTTAATCATGGCCGTTGGTGTTCCAATGAGAGATTATAAGAGAAGATTGATGGGATGGAGATAGATGCATCAAGTAACAATTGTAAGACACAGGGAGAGCAAGTTCCTTGGTAGATCGAGCTATCCAGTTGTACAAATTCAACAAGAGGAGTTCGAGCCAGAGAAGGAGAGCACCAGTGATTGAGGGACAAACATAAGAGTTTTCTAGTAGAAATTCCCAACAACAAATCAATAGTAGCAAGGAGGCCGAATATTTCTACAAAGAGGGCAACATAACCAATGAGAGTGGCCATAAACCCAGTTCGAAGTGTCAGAAAGGTCAATTCAGTTGTTGGAGGTCAAGAGATCACCCGAAAGGAAGAGTGACTTCTTTCCAGAGGTAGATGGAGCTAGGACGACTCATCTGGAGCTAGCTAGCAGCGTGTGCAAAATTCCTAGGCCAAGCAATGTGAATTCCTAGAGGCCGAGTTTTCTTAGTGGGGCTCAAGCAGGTTAGAGAAAGGTCGAGATTATTTGCAGAAGGGGGGAAATTTCTCCAAATTATTTTTCCATTAGATTTGTTGGAGGATTACCAATGAGGCATCCCAGTTATTGTACTCAAATTTTAATGTTGCATAATAATAAAATAAACCCTCATCTGCGGCATTGGTTTTGCCTTTGGGGTTTTTTTGGGGATTATTGTCCAAAAATTATTGTGTTGATTTTATTATGTGTGTGCATCTATTTTCTTAGTTCCAACATTTTATTTAGCTTTCGCATAATTTATTTGTGAAAAGTTGCAGAGTGATTTATTCGATATTAATCAAAAAATTAATAAACTGTTAACCAGTGAAAAGAGTAAATTCCAGTTGTTGCAATTTGAAGAAATTTCACATGGTATCAAAGCATTGAAGATCATATCAGAGGCTCAGTATCAAGAAGGGGAAATTGTGCAGGTTTAGAGGGAGTTCTGAGTACGAATTTCTCAAATATGCGCAAGCCACCAAGAAGAGTGAATTTGCAAAGGCAAAGGGTTTGATTTCTAGATCCGGGTTGGAGGAAAATTCGATCAACCTCAGAAGTAGAGCTTGCAGGCAGTGGATTTGTCGGATATAGTGTTCTAGTGAGCAAATCAGTGATTTCATGGAGCAAATCTAGGCGTAGTTGGTTTGCAATAGATTTTGCATCAACATATCAACGTTGGGTAGAAGAGAAAGGCACACTAAAGAGGAATTTCCAAAATTTCTCAAAGGGTTTCCAGATCCAGTTTCTAGGAGATCTGAGATTTCCAATTGTAGTAGGCCATAGCAGTTTTTCCAGTTAGCCAGTGTGAGTGTTAAGAGCAACAGATAGTGGGCCACATTTTGGAGGACTTCTAGAAGGTTGAGCAAGTTGCCAAGTCGAGGTAGCAGGCAGTGTGAGTACCGGAAAAGGACATCCAGAGGCTAGCAATAGCAAATCTGCACATTTTCTAAGGAAGTGCGAGTAGCAGAAGCAAGGTCGTAGGAAAGAGAGGAGAATTCCAGTTTATTTCCTAGTTTTTGAGTTTTTGCAGAGATGGCCACAATAGGTCTCAGAGATCAAGATAGACTTGACAGAGCTTCAAATTTTGGAGTTTGGAAGGCCAAAATGCAGTTTTTGTTAGAGGAGCATGGTCTGAAGGATTTCGCGACAAATGCCATGGCAAAACCAGCAGATCCACAATAACTGGCTACCTTCAAGAAAGAGAAGGCCAAGACAAAGAGGATGGCCTTGGATGGAATCTGAGATCATATGATCCCACATATTGCAAAAAAGGAAACATTAAAGGAAATGTGGGATTTCATTGTGAAGCTATGCTAGGATCCATCAAAGAATTGTAAAATGATTCTTAAGGAGGAGATGAGGACCACAAAGATGTTGAAAGATGAAGGCATGACTCCTTATCTGATTAGAATTTGGGACATTTGTGATGAGCTAGCAATAGTAGGTGAGAAACCAGAGGACAATGAACTTTTGCGAATAACACTAAATGGGTTTACCAAAGAATGGACAACATTCGTTCAAGGAATCACTAGATGAGACAATGTGAACGCCTATGGAGTGGTTTCACGCAAGAGGAGCTAAGGCTCAGTGTTGTCCAGGGTTCCACCAGCAGTGGTAGCAAAGCGCCGAAGGTTGAGATCGATGAGGAGAATGTAGCCCTTGTATCTAAAGGGAAGGCAAAGAAACATCTCAGTCAGGGAAAAGGCTCAAAGGGAGGATAAAAGAAGAAGAAGGATTTGTCAAAGATCAAATGCTTCAAGTGTGGTGAGTTTGGTCACTACAACACCTAATGTCCCAAGATGAAGAAGGACAAGAAGGGGGAGCAACAGACAACAACTTCAACAAAGATAGATGAATTGACCTCCAAGTTGGAGTAGTTTGCATTGATAACAGTTATACATCCAGATGGAGGAGGAGCATGATAACTTCAAAGTTGCAAGATTGGGCAAGGTCCAAGGAGGACAACATCAAATAACTGTTTCCTCTTGGATCATTACCTTTGCTACAGGGGACCACACTTTTCAATAGTAGGAGGATTAGTGTCAGTAGGCGTGGTTAGGCATTGAAACACAGTGCAGAGACTAGTTGCACTCAGTTACTAGAGGGGCGCATAGATAGATGAGCGCAAACAATTACTCAATAGACAGTGCAACGACTAGTTGCAATCGGAGACTCGGGAGATAGTTGCAAAGCTAATACAGGGGCATGGTGGATTAGTAAATCAGTTCTCAGTTGTATTAATTGTAGCAGCAACAACAACAACAACATGAGTTCAAATGCAACGCAAACAATGTTGGCAGCAGTGTAGGGTGGCACAGTGCAGTGTCAACAACAACGCAGATGCAGGGTGGTTCAGTTACAAGGTTAGCAAATGAATTAGAGTACACGCAGTGTTGATGGACAATGAGAGCTAGTTGTATCATAGTTGTCAAAGATCGGAAATGTAAGGTGTTCTAGCTACAAACTACACGATATTCATTAGGTTGATGGGTATAATAGTGGTATGGAGAAGACATAACACCTTCCTTGCTAAGAGAGAGTGTTAGTTTTTGGTAGCATCAGATAGGTGTTCTAGTCTCAATTTGTGTTAGAGAAGTTAAGGAACACATGATCTCCAAAACACAGAAAAGGTTTCAAGAGAAAACACCTAGAGACCACTCAATTAAGTTAAATGATCAATAATTAAAAAATGCCTAAGTCTAACTTAGGAAAATTGATTAATTAACAACAATTAATTGAGAAAGATCAAGAAAACTCTAGAGACTCACATCAATCAAGTCTGATATTATCTTAGTCGTTGATAACAATTTAATCATGATCGTTGGTGCTCCAACGAGAGATTATAAGAGTAGATCGATGGGATGGAGATAGATACATCAAGTAACAGTTGTAAGACACGGGGAGAGCAAGTTCCTTGGCGAATCAAGCTATCTAGTTGCAAAGATTCAGCGAGAAGAGGAGTTCGAGCCAAAGAAGGAGAGCATCAGTGATTGAGGTAGCAACATAAGAGTTTTCTGGTAGAGGTTCCCAGCAGCAAATCAACAGCGGCAAGGAGGTTCAATATTTTTGCAAAGAGGGTTGCATCGCTAGTGCGAGTGGTCAGGAACCCAGTTCGAAGTTTCGGAAAGGAGGTTGATTCAGTTGTTGGAGGTCAAGAGTCACCCGAAAGACAAAGTGACTTCTTTCCAAAGGTAGAGGGAGGTATGATGACTCATCTAGAGCCAGCTAGCAAGCAGTGTGAATTCCTAGAGGCCAAGTTTTCCCAGTGGGGTTCAAGCAGGTTAGAGGGAGGCCTAAATTATTTGCACAAGGGAGAAAATTTCTCTAAATTATTTTGCCAGTAGATTTGTCGAAGGATTGTCAATGAGGCATCTAGATTATTGTACTCAGATTTTACTATTGAATAATAATAAAATAAACCTTCATTTGCTACACCAGTTTTCCCTTCGAAGTTTTTCCAAGGACTATTGTCCATAAATTATTGTGTCGATTTTATTATGTGTGCATCTATTTTCTCAGTTCCAACATTTTATTTAGATTCTGCAAAATTTATTTGTGAAGAATTGCAGTGTGATTTATTCAATATTAATCAATAAATCAATAAATTGTTAACTAGTTAAAAGAGTAAATTCCAGTTGTTGCAATTTGAGGCAATTTCACACTCCCAACAACTCGTTTATGTTGTTTTGACTTGATTAAAGGCCTGCTACTTAAGCACCCTTGCTTATGAAGATGATGAGATGGAGCAATAGCCTTAGTGAAGCATTCTTCCTCACTAGCACATATATGAAGGAATTTCATATATTATGATATTTTATTGATATAGTGATGGGGCCATCCCCTTCTTTGATGGAGTTAGTTAAGCATTATGACAACTTTGCACATGGATTGATGCCACCATCTAGTTGATTGTACATTTTGGAGGGTTGTTACACCTTGGACATTGAGTCATTGAAGTTGTTAAGGAAATGTCCTACTTTTGAGGGGCTGTCTTTAGTTTGTGGTCACCCTTTATGAGACACCACCTCATATTATGGTGGCTTATTCAACCATTGAAGGTTCACGTGGCACATATTTTCATGTTATTGATGGACATCTCATCTAGAGGAGCCACACATGCCACATGGAGGGTTCTATTGCACATATTTTGAGGTCAATAAGTGGATAGATTCCCTTGGAGAACCTTGTGAATGGACAATGGGTTTAATTGACATGGTCAACCACCATTTGGAGATGTTCATGCATGATGGGCACACATTGTTAGAGACTGATACATGCAGCATAGCCACCTCTTGTTCCTTGTTATTTTATGCATTATTTGACTTTTCATTTTAGTTATTTAGGAAATATTAGTTCTTTACACAGTCCTAGGGGAGATCTGATATATCATTTTGGATGTTATTATTTTATGTTGAAGATGGTTTGATCCTTGAACTTTATATCACAGATACTACTCCCAGAAGTAAGGTAAACTTTGAAAGCCAATAGTTGAAGATCTAGTAAATGCCACTGACAAGTTTAAGGGTTTATTATTGTTGATGTTAGGCATATTGTTCGGTCCCTCTCATGGCTGAATATTGATGTCTGAAAAATACATGCAAAGGACATTGTTTCCTGGTCTATTTGTGAATGGTTACTCTACACTAATAGAAGGAATTAGGTATGGCCTATCCCTCTCTACTTTCTTTAATGTTGCTTTAATGCTTTATGAATGAATATACTCTTGTTGCATCTATCAACTTCTAGATTTGTTGCTGATTTGTATTTCATAGCAAAACACACCCTAAAAGACTTGTTTAAAGGTGCATCTCCCATAGAGCTCTTTCAAGAAAATTTCTGTATTAATTAACATCAATGCTAGGTTGTGGCTGTAGCATGCAATTTATGGCACTGTCTGCCTTAATTACACGTCTAAAACAGCCCTCTAAATCTGTCCTCTTGATGTGACGTGTCCAAGTTGAATTTAAGCAATAATCTTTCTTTTCTACCCCTAAAACATAAAAAATAAGCATTTAATTCTGTTTATGCAAATCTGCAATTTACTGGTGAAATTATTTTAAATCAGATTTGTCCAGGTCAAGAAACCTTTCCAAAGTCTCTATTACTTACTAGACTTAGTTGCTTATAAGGATTTTCCCCTTGTGCTGTAGGAGAGCCGATCTAAAATGAGTGAAAATGCTACCAGGACACAGTGTGTAGCATTTCTATTTTTACCCTTGGGGTTTCACCTGTGGCCGGGGCTTCAAAACCCAAGGTGATTGGGAAGTAGCAACCTCAAAACAGAGATTTGTTTTGGAATATTGTTTTCTTTGATTTGCAATTCAAAATTGGCAGCATTTTTTTTAACAAGTAAATATTGATCCCAACTCCCACCCATTATCGAGATTGAGATCTCATGGATCACAGCCTCAATGACAATTGGATCACGAAGAGCAAAACATACTGCAAATGAATTTGAACCCAGGTGGAGAGGATAACATTTCTCCTCCCTAACCACCTGGCCTAGACCCATTCAACAAAGTGTATATGTGTGTGGAATTTTGTATTTACGTGTAAAAAGTTACCATATAACTTCGCTAGCAGTAAAATGAAACCATAATGTATGTTTATAGCTTTTCTATGCATTTTCCTTGAAATGCAGAGTTCGATGTCAAATTTTAAGCCAATACCTGTCTCTGCTGTGCTAAATTTATTGTTGTTAAAACATGTCCAGATGTTATGCTTTTATGCAATGAAAAACTCCATGCAACTAAATTTTATCTTCTGTCACAGTTTCCTCTTTTGTACCTGAAATTATAACCCCCAGGGTCCTGTAGCATCCCCATATATTCTGTCTCGTCTCATAATTTCTCATCAACATCTCCTTTATATCTCCATCTTGCTATTCAGTTTTTATCATGCTTTAAAACAGTCAAATGTCCAAGGAAAACTTATTTTGTTAATCCATAATGTTTGCTATTTTTACACAATGGAACCATGACCTATCAAGAAGTTGGTGCCAGTTCAAGACTTGCCTGTTAGGATTTAACGCCTTAACTTTTTCCATGACTGATAACTTGAGATCATGTCTTATATATATTGTCTGACTTTAGAACATCCTCTATTCACTCTGAGTTGGATGCTGTAATATGATGATTAGTTTCAAAAGGCTAGTCCCTATACACCTTTCTTTGCTGGAAGAATACTCTGAAAAAGTAGTTCATTTCCTCAAGTAAGACTATCCAAGTAAAATTGTTCAAGTCAGAGTGCAATGATAATGTCATTACCACCAATTCCAAATGATACAATAACTATCTGCTTTCTGCCATAACAGAAGCTGTTGTTTTAATTCTTTACCCACAAATGACTGTCAAGTTGTCAATTTTAAGGCATCAGAGGGCATGAAAAACTGTTCTCGTATTTCATGTTATTACATTTTCCACTTTATGCCATACTAAAAAGCTGTTATTCTAAATCTTTACCCACCAGTGGCTGTGAAATTCAATTGAATTCACATCAGGGGGTATGAAAAGTTGTTCTCATATTTCAAGAGATTACATTTTCAATGATCCAACACAAAATTCAATCTATACATGACTCCATATGGTTCATCAGTGTGAAAGATATCCCAGCTGTGTGGTGGAGGATTAACGAAGAATAGACATGTCACGTGATCTCCAAAATTTTCATCAGCATCAAAGCAGCCTATGACCAAACTCTATGCTCGTGAGATTGCATCATGACTATCAATGTAGATACTATCTCAGGAACATTACAGAATTGAAGCACATACCTCAAATTCCTGTTTACTGTGAGTGCAGACTATAGATAAAATGCATCCACATGAGATAACATGTTTAAGATCAACACTCACAAGGATTTTACGCATAAATGTCAAGAGTCTGACTATTAATATAAATCAGTTGCAAGAAAAACATTTTACTGAACTCGGTATGAATTCCATGGCTAGTACTCTTCAAGCCAGTGTTATAAGCCACAGCAGTAGTTGATAACTTGATAGAAGCCTCTGTTTGAAATTTGAATTTTCAACTTTCTTCTAAGCCTGAGAAAACCTTTTGCAGATTTCAATCATAAATGTCAAAAGCCTGATACGAATCAGATAGAAAGAAAAAAATTTAGTGTTTAGAGTTCCATCATTTGTTCTTGTCAGGCGAATGTTCGAAGCCACCGTAGTAATGGTTGGAAACCTCTGTCCAAAATTTCCGATTTTTTCTCTAAGCCTGGGGTGGAAAGGCATAGTTCAGTATATTTATTTTAACCCAAAGACATTTCATAATTCATTGTGGGAACTGGAAAACATGCTTACCAATGTCAGCAGCAACTCGATGTGCACACATTATTCCTGAGAAAGCCACAGCTATGACACCTTGACCTGGAAAGCAACTGTCTCCAACGCAATACAATCCATCCACTCCCTGTAACATAGAATGATAACTAGAACTTACAAGCAACCACATATGCATCAAGTTTCAAGAGCTTGCCAATCAAATCACATATCCTAACTTTGGGCATAAGGGAGCTCATAACACTGCATCAGGTTGAAAACAACCCGAATCGAGCCTGCTAAATAAAATCTCTCTTCCTCCCCTCTCCCCACCTTAAAACATGTATTTTTCTTACCGTTGTGTTAAATGGCATCCCAAGCAGTCCTTTAGGATTTTTTTGTGGAATTGGTCCATAAGTCCCATTGTCACGAGCAAGAAATCGCATGTGTGTCTTGGGTGTACCAACCTGCCAAAATTACAAACATCATAAACCAATCACAAAGTAAACATCTCTTTCTTATCACAGAACTAATGTAGAAAGGTTACGCTTTTAGATAGGCAAATGTTATTGGTTGGTGAAGCAAACGATATCCAAATTGTTCTTGGAACTGTTGAAAAGCAAACAATTCATTGACAATTCACAAAATGGATTTAAGAACGATATGGTCATCGGGCTAGCAAGAACTGCCAATAACCATAAACATCAGAGAAAGCCCATTTCATTTATAAATGTCAAAATAAATGTTTCCCTTGACCAAATTTCCCACATGTAACGATCTACAACAATCACTGTATTTTGACAAACAAAAGATATTTTAAAAGTCCACCTCTAGTTCAAGATGGCTATATGATCTGAAATAGATCCAAACTAACAAAGATCCATCTTAACCCCGGATCTATCAGCATCGAGAAGGAGGTTTGCACCTCAAGAGATTTGATCCCTCTATGCGTTTGATACATCCAAGAAATATTTTACTCAACATACCTTGAAATATTGTATTTATGGCCCACATTGTTCATGGTAAATTATTTTTTTTAGCTATCTTTCTTGCATATTGAAATATTTTATTTATGACACACATTGAATTTTTTTTTGTTGATAATATTTTTAAATGCCACGTATCAACTTTTTATTTTCAATTACTTTTTCTCTTATATATATATATATATATATATAACAAATTAATATAACAATTGTTTTATCTAAGACTTGCAATGAAAATTTTTTAAAAAAAAGAATTACAGGTTTTCCTCAACTCCAGAGTGAAAACATAAGATTTGTTTTGTTTTAATTTCAATTATTTTATCTCTCTATATAAAATTGATATAAAACTAGATCCATCTTAACTTTAGATCTACCAAGCGCCTAGAGGGATCAAATCTCTTTACACTCTAAAAGAGGTTTGCATCTCAAGAGATTTGATCCCTCTCGATGCTTGGTAGATCCGGAGTTAAGATGGATCTAGGCTTGTTTAATTATTAATTAGGTTTTATCTAGAGTTGATGGATTTAGGCTGGATATATTAATTATTAATTAAGAATATTTATTCAAAAACGGGTCATTAAGTTGTTTATTTTCTTTACAACCCTAAAATCGAAATTGTTTAGCAAAACAAAAAGGAAATAATCACCTTCTGGGGGATTCCACATATTTACAGACATACGGTTATACTTTTGTAACTCATCTTAAACTATAAATTCACTGAGAATCATTCAACATTCTAACTTAAAAGTTATTTCAACCTAGATCCAAGTGCCTTTCCTCCCAAGTTAAGTCAAATCACAATGAACATTATTTACCCATAATTAATACTTATGACAGTATAGTGAATTTCTCTAATAATCTTAATATCTAGGGTTGATTTCTAAACTTTTGGAATAATTTGACTTAACAGATTATATAATGTTAAGATTATATATACTATTAACATTATAGTGACTAGATATAATGTTTAATAATCTGATGTAACTTTTATGGCTGTAGAGTGTCTTTCTCTGTATCTAAGCACATTCACTGATTATAGGATTTTATAGAGATAACTGGAAGCAAATAAACTGATCAGGTTTTGCTTGCTCGAACGAAAGATTCTTAGAGTCGTGTGGTATCTATCTCCTTTAACTGAGACATTTATCAGAATCAAAAGGTGTCAAGGGATGTTTAAGCTCTCACTGTGGACTTTGTCGACGCAGGTGACAGTCTTGTTGGAAAATGTAACTAGGTTTGGTCTTCATTTAATGTATTTGAGTCATCTTGTAATGTACTTGTCAAAAGAATAAAGAAAAGATTTATTATTATTATTATTATTATTGTGACTTATTAAAGCATGGGTTTCATGCTTGGGTTTAGGTCAAAGTGCCCATTTAGGACTTCTAGGATTTATTTTGAGTCTATAGAGTCATTGTACTTTTAAAGAGACCCTTCTTGGACTTTTGAATCATGTAAAAAGGTTAAGTATTGAGTCAAATATGATTTATGTATTCTCCACACCAAGTCGGCCTAGAAGAGATCAAGTCGGCCTAAGGACCCTAATTCGACCTCACATGGAACCTATAAATACAAGCACATCGAAATCATTGGAAAACACTCTCTCACAAGAAGTTCGATATCTCTTGTAGCTGGGAAAAGTGCGAAGTCTGTCGCTGGGAAGCCAAAGGAAGTGCGAGTTGGGTGGAGCCTAAGGAGAAGGAGAAAATTGAAATTTTGGTATCTCTCTCTCTCTATTTCGTGCCCTAGATTGGGAGATTGAAGTCTTCCAAGTTTCACTATTGCCAGAAGCTGCTGCCTAGTCGAAGTTGCTAGAAAGGGGTCGAAATTCTGGAAGGATGACTTGGTGTGGAGGGAAGGTCTGGTCTTGGTCTAGACCCTAGGGTGAAGAGTCTCAAAGAATACTATTGAAAGAAAGAATTTCTTGACTGGGTTTTCTCCTCGAGGGGGAGTTTTCCCTGGCATAGTGCCTACATCTGGTGTCTATTGTTTTATGTACTGCTGCTTTGGTAATTGCTTGATTAACTAAAATAAAGAAGATATAAAGAATCATAATAACAAGAAACATCACAAGTAATTATCACGAATAAGAAAATATTTCTGCCTTTTTTATTTTCTAACATGGTATCAGAGCTTTGGTGAAGAAGGAAGAAAAAGGCAATCTCAAGCACTTGATCAAGGAACCATTCAAAAGGACTATCTTAGGGAAGGAGTCTACTATATTCAAGGAAGATGTCTAACACAATCAAGGGAGAGAGAGATCAAGCCAAATTCGCTGAAAAAGGAGACCCAAAGAAATTCGAGCCCGAAGAATATGACATAAGGGACTTACACTACTAAGTCCTTTGCTTGTAGCTTTAGATATCTTGTTTTATATGTTTTAGAATTTATAGGTTTTTAACATATTTTGGAAAAGACATTTTTATTGCTTTTATAAGTTTGTAGGTATCCCTCAAGCTTTGGAGGGAACCCCCAACAAACTCCGAAAGATAAGTATCTCATCTCCTTTTAGTTTTTGGTTTCATGTACTTGTTTAAGTTTTGATTATATTAATACTAATGACCATTCTCCCTCTATTGTCTTGATTAGGAAAACATATGCTATAACTGCTTCATAACTCGTCCCGAGCTCCTATTTTTTAGGAGCTCAAGCATGCCAAAGAAGAAACTCGTTTTGACTCCTATGGTTAAGGCACAAATCAAGGAACCCTTTTCTCGCTAATATTTTTGTCACTCCCTCTTAACGAGGAAGGTGTTCTTGGAAGAACCTCATCCACCTGGATCTTTTATTTCATTAGCTATTTGGTGGGCTTGTCACCAAAAGACATGTTATTTGTACATTAAATATTATTTGGGGCTAGATTAGGCTAATTCAAACTTGAGGAGCCTCATATAAATAGAAGAGGCATCATTTTGTTTTTCATCATCACTTGGATTTCTATCTCTACTTGAGAACCTTAGACCTGCAATTTTGGACGAATTTTTGGATGTTTGGATGCACCTTAACATTTGGAAATTTCGCTATCTTTTCTTAGAGCTTCTTTTTGCAACGTTGATGGGTGGATATATTCTCATTGTCTTGTAAGTATATTTTGATGTTATATTTTACATTGATTAATGTCTAATGTATGGAATATCATTTCATGATTTCTAATGTGCCCTGGCTAATGCAAAATTGTGAGAACATTAAAAATTTTGGAAATATTGCATGCATTACTCATGGACAACGATGAATGAATGTTCCTAGGGGTTAGTCTTTCATATTGCAACCTTGAAACTCCATCAAATATTGACAATGAAGTATAAAATTCTTTTGCAGCTATGAAGCTGCCTCCTCTAGGGTTAGCAACGCTGCATTAGCTCTCCTTTACGAGCGAAATCATCAAATCAAAGTAATTCTTGACTCCATTTTTCTCAATAGGCAGGCGTTGGTCTTGAAATCCTTGGTGATCACCTTCTCATTGACAAATCTCTCTTTTTTAACCTTCTCTCTCTTTTTCCTCATCCCTCGAAGCTAAGGGAGCCTCTCTAGGGCTTGGTGTGAAATCCTCTAGGAGAGTGCATTTTGAATTTTGTCCAGATAGGATTGTTCCTTAGACTCTCTTATAGGCATCCTCAAGTTTTGAACGAATTCTAGCAGTGGAATCTCATTTTATTTGATGCCCTAATTATCGTACCAAGTGGGAACCCTTTAAGTTGCCCTTCAACTTAGGGATTTCTTGAAGGGTTGTACCTTGGTAGCATATCATTCGAAACCTTTCCTCTTGACTATCTTGACCTTAAATAGACCCTTATCTCATCAAATACCTCAACCCTAGGTCTTGTATAGTATTTCTTTCAAGGGGTTTTTCATGAAAAGCCATCCTAGCTTCTCCCAAAGCTATCACCTAAATTGAGCTTTTCCATTGAATGAGCCATCCTTACCTCACTTTGAACCCTAGTGTAGACTTATTAATTACAAGTGAGGGATGCTGGGACTCCTCCAGTCGGTGAAAATTTGAGAAGAGAAGGGGACGTAGGTTTTGGTGACAATGGACCTTTGTCCCAAATTGTTGTTGTGCCCTCTAGCTTTAGCCTATTTAGTAGGTCTACTAGTTTGTGCAACAACAGGCCCCCAGACCTCAGAGCCATAGAGAACCGTAGGTCAAATAATCGCAACCATGAGGTGGAGTTTGGACGAGACATACTGAAATTGACTCTGGAGGACCTTTGTAATGCCAAAATGAGGGCCTATGAACTGCACCAAGTAAATGTAAGATGTGGTGATTTCAATCTCTTATCCCCGAAAATAGAAGTGTAAGTCTATAAGAGATCTCTTCGAAGCTTCAAAAATTGACACCAATCATCCACAAAAGAAGAATCCTTTACACAACCACATGCTTGAAGAAGCATATGTCAATTATGCTCCAAGGATTGACAACTCTAAAAATCCAACCATCAAGGATAATGAGGAAGGGCACCTCTATTTATAAAATGACGATCATCTTCCTTTTACAATAAAATAATGTTATCTCATAAGAGATCCTAAAATATAGCCTATGGAGGAGTAAAACACAATTTCCTCCAACTAACAACTCTAAAAAAAATATAAAAAAAGTGGTAAAGTGACATGTACAATCACCCAAGTGAAATATCCCCAAGAGAGGGGATCTCTCCTCTAAAGAAGAAAGAATGTGGCTCTAACACGCCAAGTCTAGCCTCCAAAGGCTCCAAAAGTGGTGATCCTCAACAAATTCCTTGAATCACACAATTAAACCTCCTTGGGTCTCCTCCAGAGGTGGATGTGTGACTTATGTTGCTGCCCAGATTGTACAGGCATCGCGACAACACTTAGAAAACGGGTTGTCACTCTGATCCCTGCCGACTTCGTTCTAGTTGTCTCCCAACAACAGGGTATGGGGGGTAGTCCCTATGGAATGAAGTACGGAATGAAGTGAAGTAAGGCAAGTTGAGAATCAACTTACTTGGCAGACACAGATGAGTGGCCTAGCCACTTGGTTGAAATCAAGCAAGATTATGATTAAATTAGATTTTCTATTATGAGACCAATGTCTTAATGGAGTCACATATTCTTGTTTCTTATGAATTGAAACCAAATGACCGGATGGACACCCGCTGCTCGAATGATTGACTAACCTATGTGAGATGCTTATGCAAAAGATTATGAGTGAGGTTTATCTTGAGTTAAGATTCCCCTAAGTTGTTTGAGTACTTTGATTAGAGGCCTTTTAATAGTACTTTAACAATAGCGAAATTCAAATCTTAAACAAGATAAATTGCTTATGGATATAAGTGCAAATTTCACAAGATATCAACTAACCCAAGATGCCAAATGATAACAAGAGTTAATCAAGATGTTGATGATAGTTTATATTAGCACTACTACTTCAGAAAATTCAAATTTACCAGTATATAACAGCAATGCATAAACCACTCCAAAATAATGAAAATTACTCAACACATTGAAGCATAAAATTTCCAATTAACCAGCAATGAAATTATCTTCTTTAGCACACTTTACGATGGAGTATTAAGCAATATTTCAGATCTGATTTTAAGATTATAATAGTAAGTAAAGACAGATCAGCAAGATAAAAACTTCCCAAACTAGATATCCAATATGCCCAAAAATAGCAAAATGCACCAGAACTTAAGAATTTCAAATTTTGGGCTTTAGGTGAGTTTGCCTTAGCAATTTTCAGATCTGATAATGATTATTACAGCGGTAAATTTACCACAGATCAGCAAATTTACTCAGCCAAAAATAGCTACCTAATACTTTCTACAAATAGAAATTTTTCACAAAATTAAAAAAAAAAAATGAATTTTTGAGTTTTAGAGAATATGATTCGGAGAAATCAGAACTGATAAACTAATTACCGCAGTAAGTTAGTTACAGATCAGCAAGCTAAAAATATTGAATATGCTCCCCCAAATGTCTAAAAATTGTAAGTTTTCACTGGAGAACTGAAAATTCAAAATTTTAGTCCTAATTAAGTATATGCTTCAGAAATATTTCAAACTTGAATTTTACAATTATGCAGTAATTTCCAACAAGCTAAAATGTTAGATCTAGGTCAAAATAGAGATGTTCAAGTGGCCAAAACTTGTGAAAACTTAGATTTTGCAATTTAAATTGCTTTTGACCAATGTTGTACTAATCGTTATCGGGATAATTTCAGCGTGGGAAAAAATCGGAAAAAATTATAATAATCGGGAAAAAAATCGGTAATAATCAGGAAAAAATCGTTTGGTACAAAAATATTCATTTTTTTTCAATTTTTTTAATATCTAAACTATCTACAACATAAAATAAATACATTGACACATAAATATGATAAAAGAACTAATATATAAGATGTTTAATATCATTTCTAGTGCTAAAATCACACATAACAGTGAATCATGTCCTGAATAGTAAGTCTTCACTCCTGAGTCCCAACTCAGCCTCAAAATATCAACAAAAAATATAATAATGTATCTCATGAGTCATAATGTCATATACAATGAAATGAACAAAATAACTAAAGTCTAATACTATTGATTTCCTCTGCCCCTCTTGCGAGAAAATGCCATAGCTTTCCCTTTCTCTCTAGATGTAGATGTTGGTGCTGGTGGAGTTGGCAGTGGAGTCTACTATGCTCTAAAAGCTGAAAAACTAGGAGTAGAAGCTATAGGAGGTAGACCACGTCCTCTACTGGTGGCAGGAGTAGCCCGAGCAGGTGGTGTCACCTCCTCCTGTTGCTCCAACTCCTCCTCCCCCTCCACTACATCCTGCAATAACCAATCATTAGCAGACTCCATGAGAGGCCTCTCGGCCTCAACCCTCCATGCAGCAGTGGTGTCAATCCCATCCAATGAGATGGCCTCCATATCAGGTGTTCTCTCAAGTTGCCTCACCCACAATCAAAGATTGCAGTAGACATAGACCATGTCATTAAGTCACTGGGACTCCAACCTGTACAAAGATCATGAAATAATAATTATAAAAAAATATTGTTTAATGAATTCAAAAATTTATTTGGAAATTTGCAATATTTTAAATTTTTAAGTGTTAACCTATTGCGCTTCTTTTTGTGTATTTTTTCAAATACACTCCAGTTGCGCTCACATCCTGAGGAGCTACATGTTTGGCTGAGGATTCGAATGGCAAGCTTTTGC
Source organism: Pinus taeda (assembly GCA_000404065.3). Taxonomy (NCBI): domain Eukaryota; kingdom Viridiplantae; phylum Streptophyta; class Pinopsida; order Pinales; family Pinaceae; genus Pinus; species Pinus taeda. Next base: position 72,220 of record APFE030031554.1, read on the forward strand.
AGAAGGGGTACCCTGGCACCATACATTCTCCACCATGAATCTACAACAAAATTACAAATAAAATTTTAAATAAACATAAAAAAATGGAATTTGAAGAGACAATGAAATTTGAAACAAACTAAAAAATACCTGGCATTTTAATCGTCCTATCAGCCACAGCCATGTCAAAGCCAAATGTGCCACCTGCCATCCTATATGTCTCAATTTCTTTAGAGATTTCTGTACGTTCTGCTGGAGATCGCACCATCCTCTGGACACAGGTTAAGAATCCATCCATGATCTCAGCATCAAATACAAACCCACATGCGTAAGAAAATGCGGGGTTCAGGAAAATCCCAGCAGCATGAATGGGATGATGGAGTGTGTTGTTCCATCGTTCATCAATCAGTCACTATAAGAGGAGTTGTCTCTGAAACCCCTCATCTCCCTTATCATCATAGTAGGCCCAAATGGATTCTTTGGCCCTGTCCATGGCCTCATTCAAATAGCCCATTGCGGGCTTCTCACCATCAGCTAACCGAAGAACCTTTACCAAACGTTCAGTAACGGCGCACACCTCCTGCACTCCCGCCCAAAAGTCTTCCTGGTATGAAACTAGTCTGCATATGACCTCTCCCTCTGGTTTGCAGCTCATTGGCAAAGCACACCACTCCTCTGAAAGAAACATTCTCTTCACATCCCACATAGAATTCAAGAGGGATTGAAGAGATATGAAACTGGTGGCAAACCGTGTAATGGCGGGGTGCACCAACTCTTTGTTGTTGGTGAATCTTCTCATCAAGCTAAGCACAAATGTATGATTATATATCAATTTTGTAATGCTTTTGGATGACTCAACAATATCTTTGACAAAGGAAATTTTCCCTATGTCCTCCAACATTAAATCAATACAGTGTGCAACACAAAGTGTCTAAAATAAAGTAGGATGCCTATCCATAAGCATCCTGCCAACATCAACATAATTTGCAGCATTGTCCGTTATGACTTGGACAACATTTTCTGCACCCACCTCCAAAATAAACACATCCAACAAATCATATAAAGTTCTTGCATCTTTGATTTGTGCAGATGCATCAACAGATTTGATAAACATAGTCCCCTTGAGACAACTAACCAAGAAGTTTATAAGGGTTCTCCCCTTTTGGTCAATCTAACCATCTGACATCACAGTGCATCCTATTTGTGCCCATGATCCCCTAAAATCCTCCAATCTTTTGGTGCAGTCAAGCTTTCCATTTTGAATAATCCGGCCTCTCATGTCATGATAAGAAGGGATTTTGTACCCTAGGCCAACAGTTGCAATATCATCAACAACAGGCTGAAAAAATGGATTATTCCTTACAATGCTAAAAGGAATATCACTCCAAAGGAGAAATTTTGCTAGCAACTTGTCAGCTTGTTCTTTCTCAGTTTTTTTTTAGCATTGAATTGATAGATGGCTATGAACCAGGTGTAATTCAAGGAACAAAAAATGATGAGGCAGTTACCGAGTTGGTTGATGCTGCAGTAGAACCACTACCACTTCCTTGTTCAGCTGACTTTTTTAGTTGCCTCTTCATTTTTGCTTTGGCCTCTCTAGTGTGGTCTAAAGTTCCCAATGCTTTCATGGCTCTTCGGATGAGTTCAAGATTTGTCTCTGTGCAAGGCCCTACATCAAATCCAGGGATTTGTGCAAGGTGATACTTCAATCTGTACACCCCCCCAGACATATGGTGCCCACACAACTTGCAAGACAAGTTTATTCTATTATTCGAAGCATCAGGTTCACCAAATTCCCAGAAGGGGCCCAATTTTCTTGGCATGTTTGATTTTGAACTTTGAAGTTGAAAACTTGAATGGTGTTTCGGTGAACCTATGGGAAAATAAGGATTACAATTTAGTATTTACAAGTTACAAACTTACAATTTAGTATTTTACTATTTACATTGTACAAAAACTAAAAAAAAATTACATACAATTTAAGAAACCCCATTCCAAACCCAGCCAAAAAAACTAAAAAAAAATTACATTGGACAAATGTCAAAAACCCCATTCCAAACCCAGCCAAAAAAAGTAGAAAAAAAAATTACATTGGACAAATGTCAAAAACCCCATTCCAAACCCAACCAAAAACATAGAAAAAAACAAAAACAAAGTTACAAAACAATGAAAACACAAAACGTTGGTGCCCATACCGGTTTTATGAAGATAATGTGTCTCCTCCTTAGCTCACTCTTTGATTTTCTCTTTCAGTTAGTTGATTTAGCTCCAAAATCTCCAAGTCTCCAAACCCCAGCGCGCCTTCTGTTGTCCAAATGACTAAAAAAAATCGGGTTTTCCCCTTTAAAACACACGCTGCCCGATGGGCATGCGATTTTTACCGAAAAAAATCACGATTTTTTTTCGAAAAATTGCGATTTTTTTGAAAAATCGGCAATAAAAAAAAATCGATTTTATCGCCCGATTTAATCGTTGTTTTGAAAAAATCGCGATAAAACGATATTATCGCGATTTTTTCCCGATTAGTGCAACACTGCTTTTGACCAATTATAATATGATTTCAGAGCCTAGAAGTTTATGATTTAACTGTTGTAATAAAACTGAAGCAAAATGAGGGTTTGGAGGTCAAACCCTAGGCCCAAGGCTTTGAAGATCCCACTATTGAAAATCGTTGAAACTTTGGGATTACCTTGCCGCTTGCTAGATATGAATTTTGAGACCTTAATCCTGCAAAACCGCCAAGTATTTAGCCTTCAATTTGAAATTAGGGTTTCCGGTCAATTTTGGGGCAAAATAGGCCAAATTTTGGAGAACTAGGACAAGGGAAGCGAATTTGCGGGGATAAGTGGGCTAGGATGATAGATCGAGCCATAAGGAGGCTGGAAATGGCCAAAGAGGGCCAACACTTGCCCAAAAAGGCTAGCGTTTGGGAAAAATAGGGTTAAGGGGCTAAAGCTAAGCAGTAAGGCATATGGCCTAGGGAATAAGGGCCACAAAAAGGAGGGTTGCAGGCCCTTAGAGGGTTGCGGCTTAGGGTAAGAGAAGAGGAGGTTGAGGGAGGAGGGCCGAGGGGAGAAAGGAGAGGGAGAGAAGGTGGAGAAGGCTAGACGAATGACCGAAAATGGAAGAAAGGCCTGCGCAGGCCTAGGAAGGGCTAATGGCCAGCGTAGGAGGACCGAAAAGATGATGCAGAGGGCAAGGATGGTTGACGCAGGTCAAGAGAGAGATGTTGGTCCTGGAGATGGTAGATCTGGCTCTGGGAGAACCAAAAACTGAAAACCCTTGTTCTGAAATTTTTTTATACTTCAGCTCTTTGATTTTCTGGAAATTCAGCCATGGGAAACCTGCAAAAAATTTTGAGATATTAGATCTTACACACAAGGGCCTAGAACTAGCTCTTCTTCCACATAACTCCTTGATCTAACCTGCAAAAATAAAAATAGAAACACCCAAACCCTAAATATATACAAAATAAATCTAAAACCCCAACCCAAGTTAGAAAAAATAGATTACAATTTAAATTTACAATCTTATTTAGAAAATATACATGGGTTTTTAAATGGATTTTGAGAAAATAATTTTTTTATATTTTTTACTTGAAAGAATGGCTAAAATACTTCAGAAAAATTAATGATTCACTATAGCCCAAGCGAAGATTAAATCCACCATATAAAAACTAGAGATCCAAGCAACAGTTATTCTTGCCCAAGTTTGTGAACTTGGAGGCCAAGGACTGAAGTACCTACAAACAGTATGTATTCATCTCAAAAAATAATCTGTTAGATCACATGGAGAATCAAACCACGTAAGATTAGCGCAAAACTATCAATAGTATGATTTTATCTCCATCTAATGAAAAAACAGATTTTACCAATATTCAGCACAACATAGAAATGCTCGTAGTCAGCACATACCATAAATCAATAAACAAGAACACCTTGAATTGCACCCCAAAGTCTTTTATTATGATAGAAAAAATAGTTTCCAGTGGGACAACAGTTTACACAATACTTCAGCAACAATTTTAGCTAGAGATCAAGATAACTAGAGACTCAACTAACTCTCTAGTTTATAGATAAATCCTCCAAATGAAAAAATAATGGCTAGTTTCTTTGATCTTTGTCAAAATAATCTTGGTCGTTGATAAACATTTCAAGATCTTTTAATCTTGGCCCTTAATTTCTTATTTTTGAGGAATTTTCGAATTTATCATTTAATTTCATTTTAATTAGCTCAAAATTAATTATTTAGAGCTAATTTCCTCAAAATTTTGATTTTGAGTTAACCACCAAGGTCCAAGGGTCCAAATTTTCTTAAAAATGACAATATTCCCTTAGTAGAGGACCTTTAAAAATTGATTCCTTCAAGACCCGAAATTTTTCCATCTGGAGAATTTATTTTCCTAGACAATTTAATTGACTATAATTAATTAATTTTCTGGCTTAGGATTTAATTTATTTTGCCAAAAAAAATAATTAATTTACACGAGGGGATTAATTATTTTTCCAACCCTCTAATACATATGATTTTTCTTTTACAAGACTCAAAGAGGGAATAAACAGTCATCTTAGACCATCAAGACACATAACCCATCTGCAACTCAATATGATCTAGTAAACAAGTGATTTGTAATAAAATAATTTAGCCAATTAGCTTAAATTATTCCCAAACTACTTTTACATCAGACTCGACTAAAACACTAGGACTCACTTAATAATTCGACAATAAATTTCACCCTAGCTTTGGGGGCTTAAGCTGGAGGGAAAAAACTCTTCTGATTAGCTGTGTCGAAAAACATTGGCAATCAGTGAGGCTAAAAAACCTCCTAGAATAGAATTCGTCATCAAATTATAGGCTTACCTAGGTTGTTACATAGATTCAAGGTTTTACTAAGGTCATTTACAACATATAACTTGCAAAATGGGATGAACATGACACACAGACTATTGATATATGATCCGATCCTTGTTGAAAAAGTTGGTACTTTCGCTTCCCTGAAACTTTGATAATTTGAGTGCAACAACTTCCAAGTAAAACGTTCCTCTAAATCTTGAATGAAACCCTTCAAGAGGGGGAAGTCGCTCCAAATCAACTCTAAAGTCATGCATGAAGGTAATGTTACCCCTCATTTCAGCAGGGATACATATATGGACATTTTCATTTTGGTAGCACCATTGTAATCCCAAGGAATGCAAGTCAATATCCTTGTACATCTTGTCGAGTCTATGTATTATGGTACCCTAGGCTTATTATGGTTGGCCATGGTTGATCCCACTAGCTCCACTCTCAGCATCTTTCGTCTTGTATAGGATTGGAGCAATGAAGCACGACCCTTATAAGACTCTTGCAGACTCGCGAGTCTTCACGAGTCAAATGTCAAAACGAGTCTAAAGGCCAAGACCCTCCCATAAGACTCAAACCCTCCAAGACTTGTCCAAACTCTTTAAGACTCGTGGACCCGCATAAGACCCTCATAAGACTTGTATCAGACTTGTGGCAAATTGGCGTGGACCGAAATTTGATTTTTATAAAAATGTCTTTGCTTTTTTAGATTCGGTGGAGGGAAAGGGAAAATGGAGGGAAATAAATGCTTTATAAGCACCTCCCTCCCTCTCATTTCTCATTCGTTGAGTGTTGACTGAAGGAGTTGAGTGACTCCATTGCATAGTGAAGGAGCTCTTGTAGGAGGTTGAAGGAGGCTAAAGGAGGCTTCATCAGACCCAACTTCATCACAACCAGGTAGGTTTCATGAAATTTGATTATTTGTTTCAATTTTTTTTTTTCATTTCAACTTTTTTTGTTTCACTTTCATCTTTTTTGTTTCACTGGTAATCTTTGTCGTTATTCTTTTACAGCTCATTGGTGGATAGACTGTGGCTCTGAGGCACCACAATTAAAAGAATTCACCATCAAAGTTTTGAGTCAACCCTGCAATGCTTCTAGTTGTGAGCACAATTGGTCAGTGTTTGAGCACATCCACAGCAAAAAGAGAAACAGGTTGGAGCATGAGAGGTTGGAGAAGTTGGTTTTCATCTACTACGACCTTCGAATGCTCACAAAACAACTGCAAGCAAAGGATCTAGATCCAATTTTATTGGATAGAATTGATTTAGATTTTGATTGGGTTGTGGAGGAGGAGTCCCCTGATTTGAGTTGGCTTGATGAAGAGACTAAGGATCTCTCTAGTTTGCCATCTCAAATGGAAACTTCAAATACACCTACTTTATAGTTGCTTCAGCCTTCCCATGTTGGCACTAGCTCCTTGAGGGCTTATTCTAAGTGTAGTTGTGCATGAGACTCAAGATTGTTATGAGACTATGACTTATCATTTATCACATATGTATTTGAATTTTGAACTTCTGCCATTTTTTATTTTGATTATGGAATCATGATTCTTTTTCCTATTCACTATCTAAATTTTTTGCTTACAAAAATCGATTATATTATGTGTACTATCATAGCTATGAGATGCTGTTATGAATTATTGCATATATTGTGGTTTTATAACTTATAAGCATTAGAAATGTCATTAGTTTATTTTTTGTGCTTAAAATTTACCATATTTTAAATTTTTTCTATATTTTATTAAGTCTTATTGTAAAGACCAAAAAAAACTGAAAATACAAGAACCGAAAATTGCATTACAGAACCGTAAAAATAATGAAAACCTACCTGGATTGCTGTCGACTGATTTTGCTGTCTGCTCCTGTTCTCCTGTCCTCCTGTTGAAGTTGATTCGATTACTGGGAAACCAATTCCTCCCAGCCAATCCAGCAAGCTTCTATGAAGCTTCCTGCCCCCGTGCCCAGAACCTCAGGTCAATCAAAGCTCGCGTTCCTGTTCTCGATCTTCCTCTGCCCTCTGTCCTCCTCTCAGTTTTCTGCCCCCTTCCTCGGCTCAGTCCAGTGGTTTTATATCAAGGTTGGCGGTGGCCACCTTCCAGCCTTCGGCCACCGCTTCTGCTCCTATCGACACCTCCCGGCATGCATATCTCCTTAGATATTTTCTGTTTGGTTCCTGCGCTCCGTAAATGTTTTATCCTTTTTTTCTTTATGAAATGTTATGTCCCCTTTTATATAATTCAAATCTTTCATATTTATTTATAAAGTTTATGTTTAGGTTTATTTCTTTATTATATACTTTAATAAAATGAATTTTAAACTATATATATATATATTATAAAGTTTAAACTTTATATTTATTTATTAAAATTTAACTTCTTCTTCTTTTTTTATTTATTTAAAGTTTAGGCTTTATATTAAATGGGTCGTTACATACACTCCCCCTTCGGAAAACTTCGTCCCAAAGTTAGAGTTTAGGTTTAGGGTTTTAATGGACATATCCTGCTCCATCCAAGTTCCCAAGCTATTCTAAAATCAACCTATCCTTCCTAATCTCTTCCGCTCCCATCCTATCTGTCCTCTACTGGAGTATGCCATGACGTCAGTTTTACTGACCCAACCATGCATAAACTCTAAGGTGACAGCGTCGGTTATACCGGCCTGATTCCCAGTAGGCATCCGGCAGTCATCATCACACATCGAGGGGAGCGTGACTCGCACAGTCCTCCCATAACTCCAGGGTTTGGAGGATAAACGGTGGGCAACACCTCCACCCCTCCCAGTAGAACTTAGGGTGAACACCCTATCATAGAATCACTTGGAGCTTTAATTGTTCTGAGGTTCTGTCATCACGTGGTTTTCCAGTAATCGAATCACTTTACTTTACCTGCAATTATACACCCACTCATGCATTCGGAAAATGTGCATCAGCACATTCAAAACAACTCATGTATTATTCAGTTTAACATATTTTACCATTTTCTATGCATGTCTTTTTGAATTTCATCTAAAATGTAGTTATTTCCTGAGTTCTATTGATCATATTTGACATGTAAAAATAAAACAATTTACAATATCTAAATTTCCATTAGAAGTAAAAACCCTTTAACTGGCTTAACTTTCCTTTGGCAACTATACTTTAATAAAATGAACCACTTATATCGTTTCGGTATCCATGTACCAGCAGAAGTTTAAACATATATTATGTCACAAAATTCCACGTTTATTTATGATCATTCAAAATGGTCCGGGGTCTCCGATTGCAGTGAAGTAAAATATATACAAAACATAGTTTAATGTCCTTCAAAATTGACATAGTCTAGGGTATCTTTGACATATGTCCTCTGTATTTTCCCAAGTTGCGGATCCAGGACTATACTTGTCCCATTGGACCTTAACTTGGTCCACCAGGCGGTTCCTGAGCTGTCGAACCCTACGTTCCAGAATACGTAAAGGTTCGACCGATATTACTCCCTCGTCCGACACCTGCAATTCCTTCCATTGAAGGTTATGAGATAGATCAGCTATATAATGTCTTAATACAGAAACATGAAATACATTATGAATTTTATGCAGGTGAGGTGGCAGGGCAAGACGATAGGCAACAGGTCCCACTCTTTCCACGACTTTAAATGGCCCAATAAATCTGGGTGATAACTTTGTCCCTTTCCCGAATCGAATAGTACTTTTATTTGGCTTGATGCGGATGAAAACCTGACCCCTACTTCATACCTCCTATCAGTTCTGTGAGCATCAGCATAACTCTTCTATCTATCCTGAGCTTCCTTTAATCGTTGCCTAATTTTCCTTACCTGCACTTCCATTTCATGGATTAATTCAAGTCCTATTATCACTCGATCTTCTAACCTGTCCCAACTTAACGGTGTCCTACAAGGTCGGCCGTATAAAGCTTCAAATGGAGGCATCCCAATCGAGCTGTGGTAACTGTTGTTGTATGCGAATTCGACTAAGGGTAAATACTTTTCCCAGTGTGATTGCTGATCCATTACATACATTCGCAACATGTCCTCAAGTACTTGATTTACTCTTTCAGTTTTCCCATCAGTCTCAGAATGGTAAGCAGTGCTTAAATTTAGCTGAGTACCTAAGGCTGTTTGCATGCAAGTCCAGAATCTGGAAGTGAATCGTGAATCTCTATCGGATATAATCTTTTTAGGTACTCCATGAAATCTGATAATTTCATTTATGAATACTCGAGCTACATCAGCAACGTCGTAAGTGTCTCTCATGGGAATGAAATGGGCGCTTTTT